>WUAP02127244.1:0-14633 GCA_015163945.2 Stichodactyla helianthus | reverse complement strand
AAATTCAAAGTGAAAAATCAACTCAATATTCGAATAATGAAATCATTAATGCAGTCTAGAGGGGCACGCTTCATGTCATTTGACTGTAAAATATTCTTTTTTCCTGAATGTTTAAGCGAATATTATTTTCCTTTGATTCAAAATTTTCTTATGAGATTATCACTTTTCATGAGTTTTTATTTCTTATTCATGCACCAAGGCCTCGTGGTTCGACTGACGCGGGTAGGGTTTTTGAATGTTTGAGTCTTAGCAGGAAAAAGACTCCTTCGGGAAATGCAGCTTTAATATCGTATGAATAAAATGTATAAATGTATTTTGCTAGAAAAGAGTATTTCTTATGAATTTCTCTCAAAAGAACATCACATATCCTGGCTACCGACATGACGAAAAGCCATTATAAGTTTTTAATTGAAAGCTATCAATCCTGTCAATTTATGATCTTCAATATGATGTTTTATAGTCTGGCGTCGTTATTAAATGTGGAAAAAAGTATAGTCGTATGTCCTAGGTATTCACATAATATATTTATAGGTCTTTTCACCCACGAAAATTACTTGACAGGAAAAGAACTACTCAAAGGCCTCGCTATATCCAGCCAAAGATAAATATCAATTCTGATTTGACAATTTAAATGACAGCTGTCAATCAAATCTATGAAATTTCGCGCGCTTTTAAAAGTTGAAGGATACACTGATTGGCTAGAACGGGATACGACTAGTTTGAATGGCTAAAAAGTGACAGCTGTGAAGTGCACTAAAATGTTTTTTATTGGGATGATCATGATAGCTCTCTGCATGAAAATCGTTTCTCTATCGCTCCTCGAAGTTTTATGAAATTTTTATTAAACAAGTTGAGAGGAATGCAATTCAATTAAACCATATTCAAGCCATATTTAAGTATTTTTGATACCTACTCTATGTTTTATCATTATGAGAAATAGTGTTTTCGTAACAACCATCACTGAATGTTTTATAAATAACCACAATCACATCGTCAATATTTTGCGGTATTGACGTCTCAAAATCGTAATTAGTTTTGTATCGCGATTCATTTGATAATTAAAGAGAAAACAAAAAACAACAACAACAAAAATATATACATAGAAAAAAATTAGATTTGGTTAAAATTCTCATTACCACGCCCGCGTTTCCAAGATGACTAGTAGTGAAGAAACGGCGTTGTCTTAAAAAGAATTTTTGTTTAAGAAGTCGAGAAAAAGCCAAGAAAGAAAGCTAAAATAACAAGTTTGTCAATTAAAAATTACTTTTAATGGAGAAAGGAAAAAGTATTCTTTCTTCTGTTTTTAATATGAGTGCTCGTATAACCCGTCGCTCGGAGCTCATTTTAGGATTTCTCCTTTGCAAAACCCGAAAATTCTCACGACTGCAATGCTGTTTTACGGGCATGAATCTTCAAAACGTTTACGGAAAATTTTGTAAAAATGACTTTATAGTAAAGTCCTGTTAAATGTTGATAAAGAAAACTTAAAAAGTCGCGAAGTTTTCATCGATTTTCGTTTAAGTAACAAAGCGAAAGACGACTTATAATAAACTTATTTCAACTATGCAAAGAAGAATTCCAATTAAACAAAACTAAAGTTCATAATAACTACCTTATTATCTTAGTCATACAAACTAAAACACGTTGACTTAACATGTGTAAACTTTATTACTGAAGTGAGTCATATGTTTTATTATTATTATTATTATTTTTTTTTTTTGACAGAAAAGTAGTTAGTTAACACCTGAGAAAAACTCAAAACGTTTAGTCTCTAAATATTAGACATCAAATAAACTTTTCTTACCTTAAAAAGACTGATGATTCAGAGTGTAAAGGTAAAACGTCTTCATCCTTTAAAGCTTCCTTACAATCTTTTTCCCGGCAGCAACGTGTTTAAGAAGGCTGCCTACCATAGACAAAGCCCATGAAAAAGTTTTGGAATCACAATATTTTTAACTGAAATTTAATTCTGAGCTCAAATCTGAAAAGAAAAAAGGGGTGTTCCGAAGTGGTTTTCGAGATATCCGCGATTTAATGCATGCATTCCTAGGAAATTTTGAAGGAAGTGAAAACCACTATCCCAAGGAAAAATTCATAGTGCGAACGTTATTGAAAGTATTGGCTTGCTTTTCACAGGAAAGCTAATTAATACAATGGTTTACAAGATAAAATAAAAATAATCATAGATCTAGTTAAAAATGAATTTTTAATTCAACTTACGATCGATAATTCTTGTCTAAAACGAGTACCAAAAATGTGCTCATAACGTCTCTTTTCTATGAGTAAAACCTATGCCATTTTTCTCAAACTTTGCTGGAAAAAAAGAGGGGCTGGGCCATCATTTTCAAGTACGGAAAAAAGGGTGGGTCAAGTAGAATCATGCAGTACATTGGAGGGGGGTATATCAATTATTGTGCACCCCATCAAGGGAGGGACTAATCATGCATGGACTAAAAGGGTGGGCCAGTAAAATTTGTTCGTTGGAAGTTTTGATTTTTCCGCCCCCCCCCATGTAATGCCCTAATAATAGAATAATCAACGAAAATTCGATTATTGTTTTGATATTCGAATATAATTTCAAATATTCAAGTTTTGTGTTCATGCGTGAAGTTCGTTGACTGTAAGATTAAAAGGATAATCTTTTTGAAATTTCGAATGCAGTTTTACAAATATTGATATGAGAAATTTGACTATAAATTCCATGGATTAAACAACTTAATGAAAATAATTTTTCAACATATTTCGCCAGCGAATATCGTTATCGTTATAACAAGTATCGCCAGCGTTTAAGCTCGGAATTCTTACTCACTTCGCCAGTATGCTAGTCATAGCTAGTTTTAGCGCGAGCGGCGGAAACCAGCGCAAGCTAATGGAACACGTTTGGACATGTTTTTTCCCGATATATCCCGTAATCCTAAATAAGTTATATATTATTCACAAGGTCATTAAATGTCAATAGATGTAGTCATTCAGACTGCTCTCATTGCTATGTGCAGTTACTCACCATGAGTGCACCAAACTTCAACAGAATTTCAGTATCCAGACGTAGAAATGCAGCTTTAGTGCATCAGTGGAGTCGTCAGTCGAGTGGTGGTTTTGATTCAATCAAGTCACGAGATACCACCTACACTACGGTAAGCCAAGCTATCTGATAGATAAGATATTCACTTATCCCCTGGCTTATCCCGGCCTTTTTATATCGGCTTATTACGCCATCTTTTCAGTATATTTACTGTGATATTTTAAGCCGAAAACTTGGTTCGGTGTTAATAATATACATATATTGTGGCCTGTTAGGCCACTAAAGCCTGGTTCTCACTAGCGACGCAAGCATAAGCATAAGCAACATACACAGACTCACTAGGGTACTGCTCATTAGCGGTGCTTGTCTTTTCTCACACCTCGGTGATAAATGCAGTACTGAGTTCTGCGTATGTTGCTTGCGCTTATCCTTGCGTTGCTAGTGAGAACCAGGCTTTACTTAAAAGGCCTAAAATGTCACAGTATATAATAAGCACTGGTAATGTCTCATATACTGTGACATTTTAGGCCGTTGACTTTCGACCGTCGGTAGGAATGCTATACTGTAGTATATTAAGCCGTAACAGCCCCGTCGGTAAAAATATAGTCATCGAAAAATTATTTTTTATTACATACAAATATGACGGCTTAAAATGTTACAGTATATATACTGCAATAATAGCGTATTAGGTGATTATGTTAAGTCCGTCCATAGTTGGATTTGCTAGCAAACATGGTGTTTTAAAAACGGAAACGGTGAACATGTAAATCACAGAATATCCATGTAAAGGATTTTCACATAAAGTTCGAAACTTATTTCTAATTCTTGTCTAACGTCAAAGAAACTGCTCACTCTACTACTTACCGTAGTTGTTATTTTAACGATTTTTGGGGTTTTAAAATTATAAAATAATTAGTTAGCTCGAAGACCACACTCGTTGCTACTCGTGACAGTCACTCGTGACGGCTGTTCAGTAATAACATCTGTCTAAACATTTAATCAACACCCCGAGTGTTTGAGTCAGGTAGACTATTTGGGGAGAATGTACGTCCTCTATTTAGGGGCACCGGGCTGGGGAAGTTTTGCCCTCCCCTGGCATTCAATGGTTATTGTGGCTACTGCCTCGTGTAGCTTGCGTAGCGGCTCTTGGAGGGTTGGGGCGGGGGTTAATGGTTATGAACACACAATGTTTACTTAATCTCATCGAATATCTCCCACAATTTTCTAATTAACCTTTCGCTATTGTTACTTTTCACAGATAAAAGCTCCAGGAAATAGTTGGATATACGAAAATTTTCAAAAGCGAGAATGTGCAAGATTTATTCCGGTATTAAGTGGTTCTGATAAGTAAGTCTTATGAATATTACCGATGTCAGTGGGATAAGAATTTTAGTTGCTTGCAATAACTTTTAGATGTATTTGAACTAAGATAGTGGAGCAATGCAATGTTTTTTTTAAAACACCAATTCATTCGAAAATACATTTTGCAACAAATGTGACTATGTCACTGTGATCAAATCAATAGCTATTGAATCCATCGATTTGCCCCTAGCCGTCACGTGGTATACAGGGGTGTAGGCAGCGGGGGGGGGGGGGGAGGCAAGAGGCCACCCCCCCCCCCATCGTGGCAGGCAACAATATTTTATTTGGTTCGGCGGTTCGGATGTGTTTACTTTAAACATGCTTTTCTCCTGTTTTGTAGACTTTAAACAAAGTTTTCTCCTGTTTTGTAGACTTTAAACATGCTTTTCTCCTGTTTCGTAGACTTTAAGAAGGCTTTCGACTCCATACCTAGGCAGCTTCTCTTTTCTAAAGTCGAAAACTCAGGCATTAAGGGCCGTTTTCTATCGTTGATAAAATCGATGTATGAGAACGATTGCTCTGTTATCAAAAAAGACAGTTTTATAACTGAACCCTTTCAGTGCTTTAATGGTGTCAAGCAAGGCTGCATGTTAACTATTTAATCTCTTCCTTAGTGATCTCCCCAACTTCTTAAAACAAACAAATATATCCGAACCAATGGTTATTGATAACACTCTATTTAATTGTATTCTCTATGCCGACGACCTTCTATTAGTCAGTAAAAATCACAACGACCTTCAGTCTTTATTAAACAAACTCGGATTATGTGATATTTATAAAACGAGTAGCAGTGTTTTATCAAATATAGAAACCTGAGGCGTAGCCCAGGGTTTTTGATATTTGATAAAACACGTGCTGCTCGTTTTATAGATGGCTTAAACAACGTCTAGGTATGTTCTCATTTTCTGCTGAATTTTTGAGGAATGAACTAAATTTGGCAGAGAAAATCCAAGTTAAAGTTTATGCAAATGAAGACCGTTCTATATCAGAGATATAAAACTCCTTCACGCTTATGATTTTCCATTGTTTCGGCCTCATTAATTATTCATGATTTTTTAATTTGAAATGCAAACGGGGAGGCAGCTAAGGCCCTCCACAGACTAGGCCGTTTGTTATCGATAACTATAACTATTCGACATCTAAAATGAGTCGATTATTATCTGCGTTCGATAAACGGTTTTCACACAATCATCGATAACTTTTTGTGTCGGAAGAAAAAGCCTGGTAACTAGCAATATTACCATTGCCGACAACTCTTTCACAGACTGGAAAAACGAATCGTCGACAACAAAATATGCGCCTTTGTTATCGATAACTAAATGAGTTTTCCTTTTTGAAAAGGAAAAATCATTTGTCGTCCATAACTTGCATTTTCACAATTTGTTGTCGATGACTTCTTCCACGGACTGGGTTTTTAGTTGTCGATAGCTTTATATGATCGATAACTAAATAGTTATCGATAACAAACGGCCTAGTCTGTGGAGGCCCTAAGTAATTACTTATTTTATTACAAAGATATGGCTTTGGAAAACGTTAGATTGTATAAATACCTAGGTCTTACATTTAGTGGTTCGCCGAATACCGCTGTGTTTCTTGATTACAGACTCGTTTCTACAGGGTTAGCCTCATTTCAGTGTCAAAATAGGCATAAATAACAAAGATAGATCGAAAAATGCACGACTTTAACAATACAAACACTTTGAAATTCCACGCACCTTCACTGAAACCTGTGAATATTCTACACAAAAACGAGGCTAACCCTGTATAACGGAGAACTCGAAACTGGAGTATTTCACTATCGCAAAACAAGAATTCAAAAAGACAGCACTAAGGCCTGGTTCACACTAGCGTCGTAATCGTAATCGTAAGCAACGTACGCAGACTCAGTAGCGTATTTATCACTGAGGCGTGAAAAAAGACAAGCACTGTTAATGAGCAATACGCTACTGAGTCTGCGTACGTTGCGTACGATTACGATTACGACGCTAGTGTGAACCAGGCTTAAAAGCCCTATTCAAATTAAAGCGTGACAACTTTGATCCCTGCCTCATCTTAAAATTCTTTGATGTAGTAGTTAAACCTATTTTACTGTATGGCAGCGAAGTTTGGCGTGCCGCAGAGATTTCTAAAGATGACCCTATAGAAGGTGTCCATATAAAATTTTGTAAAATGCGGCTTGGGGTCGGAAAATGTGCAGCCAATTCCGCCTGTCGCGCTGAATTAGGTAGGCTCCCTTTGTGCGTAGCAGCAAAATTGAGATGCATAAAATTTTGGCTCAATTTAGTTTCCATTCCAATGAATCGTAAACTTATTTTACCATTATATCTAGAAATGAGAAACTCCAACAGCAAAATCTCCTGGAGTCAAAAAGTAAAAGGTCTATTAGTACGAAACGGGTTAGGTAATATTTGGATAGAAGAAAACTTGAACAATATTACCCGATCCAGCCCGTTTGGTGCTATTGAAATGAGATTTGAAGACATAGAAAAATAGAATTGGCTTGGGGAGGTCTTTTTAAAATGGTCAAAAAGCTCCCCCTCTGGCCAAAAGAATAAGTTAAGAACGTATCGCCTCTTTAAAATCAATTATTCATTAGAGGGATATTTGACTAAAGTAAAACAGTTTAAACATAGAAGAGCCCTTCTAGATAACCTCGTCATGGAGGAACTAGAACATAGAGCGATTTCTACTGCTATAGTTCCCCCAAAATGGTGGTTCAGATATGTAGATGACAGCCACTGCTGTCTAAAGAAAAACAACATCCAAACGTTCCATCGACATCTGAACTCCATCAATCCTAACATCAAGTTCACAATAGAGTTAGAAGATGATAATGGGCTTGGGTTCCTTGATATACAATCACAAAACGCACGGGTGAAGGACAGATCCTTGTTAATATCTACCGGTAAACCAACACACACCGACAGATATCTGGACTTCAACTCTCATAATCCAACAAATCACAAGCTGTCCGTTGTCAGTACACTACAGGGGCGGCGGAACCGGGGGGGCCGGGGGGCACTGGCCCCCCCACTAATATTTTTTGGGGGGCCTGACCCCACCACAAAATATTAGTTTGCATTAATCATAAACGACTAAAAATTCTATATCTATGACTTTTAAAAACTGAACTTATTGTCTCTTCTCTAAAAAAAATTCAACGCATTTCAACGCAAAACATTCGTATGCCATTGCCGCATATTATTAGAACCTATTTATTGCAGTGCCCCCCCAAATATTTTTAGCTTCCGCCGCCCCTGCACTACTTCACCGCGCCCAGAATATCCCATCTACTAGTGAAGAAAAACAAAGAGAGGTGAAACACGCGAAGGAGCTGTTAGCAGAGAACAACTATCCATCAAGTTTTGTAGATCGATGTGAAAAACAACTGAAGATAGAAAATCAAGATCCCAATCTCCCAGATAGCCAACGTAAAGGAAAGGAAAAAACATCTTTTGTGGTTCTCCCATACGTAAAAGGCGTTTCTGAAAGAGTGTCCCGAGTGCTCAAAAGATACGACTTTCAAGTGGGTCATCGACCGATGAAAAAGATCTCAAACCTTTTTCCACGTCCAAAAGAACGACAGCATAGAATGAGCACGTCCAACGTTGTGTACAGGATCAAATGTTCTGATTGTAATTTTGTATATTACGGTCAAACTGAAAGATTATTGAAGACGAGAACATCAGAACACCGAAGAGCCATAGCGCACAACTACGATCTTGAAATAGAAAAGGGCAGATACTAAAATAGTAGAGGAAAGTAGAGGAAAGCAAGTGTTTTCATTGCGCAGATGCTATTGAAGATGAAAAACACTTCCTTGTCAAATGCCCACTTTACACTAGGCTAAGGCATGAATTTATAGAACAAAATAGTGTATATTTTTTTCTCAGAGGACCAACTGTTTTTAATATTTATAGATCCCGTTAACCTACAAACAGCAGCAGCAAAATATATTTATAACTGCTTTGCTCTGCGGAATCAAAAGAGGAAAATATCTGTAATGAAAAATGTCTAAAATCCTAAGAATCTTCATAAACTGTGTACATACTTTTTAATACAAATGAAACTAGCATCTAAATTAACTAACTCATAATTACTTGTATGTATACGTATATGTTTGTGTATATACTCATACGCTCACAGATATGCGTATATATAACCATTTTGAACTAGCTGATGTACGTATTAAGTGCAAACCTCCAAATAAAAATCTGTCTGTCTGTCTGTCTCTAATGGTGAAATAACGGTTTTTCCCAATTTCTCACCAATACTCGTCCCCCCTCCGATAAATAATGAGCGGTCCCTAATTTTACCGAAAACAAAAATGTGCAATGCGGGCGAGCCATACTTGTGATCTACTGGAAATCAACGATTGGTGGGACTCGGCGGAAAATTTTTACGTTAAACATGGATAAATATACTCTTCTACTTAAATCCCATGCTCATTTTTTCTTGTTTGTTCAGATGTTGTTGTGGTAGGATAAAAGAAGTGCACAACGAAGATGCGTTACTTCCACCCGCCCTACAGGACTCGACTTGGGTGTCTTCTAGACACACCGTACCTTCCCCGACAGATGCATATGGAGAGATCGAATTCCATGGCTCTGGGCACTGCAGCAGAGCTAAGGTTTGTAGTATTTCGTATCATTTTTCGTGAAAGCTGAAGAGGCACTGGGAATGAGGTTCATATATGGTAAAGCAATTACGACCAACAAGCACAAGATTTAATAGCAACACCGAGGCACAAACAAATGAAATGATCCTTAAATTTTGTTGTGTTTTTTCGTTTCTTCTTCTTTTCTTTCTTCCTTTTTTTTAATGCTTGCGCTTGTGTTTCTCAGTGTTTATATGAAGCTTTGAGCTTTAGTTTGTAGCTCTTCATTAGACTCTAGTAGAATGACAAACGTAATTTACATATTTACATGTTATTTGCTGCTTTACTTTTCAGTATATTCGTCTTTCGCACGACACAGATCCAGAACTCGCTTACCGTCTTCTCTGTGACGAATGGCAGATTGGTTTACCCAAACTTCTTATCTCTGTTACCGGTGGTGCTAAGAATTTCATACTGCAGAATAAACTGAAACGGATTCTAAGAGATGGTCTGCTAAAGGTATGTAACGACAATTAGTTTATGTTGAAGTTGATCTTGATTTAAGACTTATTTTGCGATTACTACCAGAGGGCATTAGCGGCTTAGCCAATCAGTTCACGACATAAGGTTCTGAAACGTATCCTGCTAGAGTTAATAAGGTGAAACGTTTTAATGGGAGAAAATTTGAAAACGAGTCTTTGATTTTGTTATCATGCATGTGAATGCATAAACAATAGACCTTTTCAAGAAAATGATGCATCATGGGTAATCAGGACTTCATGGCTGCCAATTACAGTAAATGTATGGAGAAAGAAAAAGTCCGTTCATATTCTTCGTTCGCTTTTAAAGACAAAATAACTATAGAAATCTGTTAGCCTATGCAATTTAAGCATATCGAATTGAAATCAGCATTTAAATTGTCCCGAGTCTCGAAATATCGAAACTTGAAATCACCTTAAATTTCTTCTAATTTAGCAGTCGGTAAATAGTTATTATAGTTATTTTTTCTTTAAAAGCGAACGAAGGATATGAGCGGACTTTTTCTTTCTTCATACATTTACTGTAATTGTCAGCCATGAAGTCCTGATTACCCATGATACATCATTTTCTTGAAAAGGTCTATTCCATTAGTTATTTTGCCATAAAAAATCCGATATTTTGTATCAATAAGTGAATTGCTTTATACTAGATGTAATCAAAATTTCAAATTCGTACACCGACGCAGACATAGTATCTCCATATTATTCGGGTAATTAGCTGATACAGTATGGAAACTAGCGAGTACACTAGTATAGGCTGCGTCGTTGTGTAATGAATACAATAACCAATAAAAGGAAATCTGTAACACCGTGAAAAAAGAGAAACATACTTAACTTTACTGACGTTTCGAGCTTTCGCCCTTCGTCGGAGTAAAAAGCTGATACGGTAGTTGCACAGTAAATCCGCGTGTATCAGACTTAAACTTGCACAAAAGGAATAGACAAAAATTTAAACAATAAGTATTGGAAGTGCATGCAGGTGTAACAGTACAGCCTTTTCTTTAGGCCGCTCAGACAACTGGAGCATGGATCATCACCGGAGGAACCAATACTGGTGTCATGAAACATGTAGGCGAGGCTGTGCGCGGTCACACAGTAATGTCACGTGGTGCTCATCTTAAAGATAGTGCTCATCAAGTTCATCTGATTGGCATTGCTAGCTGGGGTATCGTTGATCACAGAGATATATTAGTAAATCCAAAGGTATGTATGCTAGCATTGATGTGGGTTAGTTAACACCCCGCGATTGCTTGGGATCAGGACGCCGATGGCCCCGGGACGATCACTGCTCTCACGCTCGATCATCATGTAGCTTACATCCAAATTTGCAAAGCATTATGCGTGAAAGTGAAGTGAAAAAAAAAAAAAAAAAATCAAAAGTTGTATTAGCTATTTTCTCCATTATCTTACTTTTGCATGATATAGTATCATTTTAAATAACAAAATATGAAAGAAACAACTTAGGAAAATTTTTATTGCACGCGCACAATATCAGGAGTAATCAGTTTCCCACCATGCTTTGTGGTAGAAAATCCAGCTTGTGCACTGAATAAGTCCTATGTAGCTAACAGTCACGTGGTGATATATCACTACAGACCTAGTTCAAGAGCTCACAGTTCATTGGGGAAAGCTCCAGCGGACAGAAAACGAACATAAAAATACTTATTATCTGAAGATTAAAAGCGTGCTATGACGTTATAGCAGCGTTTTGAAAAAGGCCAAGAGAGAAGCCTTTGTTTGACAAATTTTTTTTTTTTTTTTTTCCTGTTGCCAGGAAACAGTTACGTATCACATGACCTCTAGTATGCGGTCCAAAGGTGCTTGCTTGGACAATAATCACTCCCATTTCATTCTGGTTGATAATGGTACCGTGGATCAGTATGGCGTTGAGATTTCGTTTAGGGCAAATTTAGAAACCTGTATCGCCAGAAAAACTATGGCAGAAAGCTGTGGTAAGATTATTTATGAATATATGAATTTATCATATGACCCGTACGCCCCGGCGCGCGCGCTCTAATAAAACCATTGGAAAAAAGTCACGTGATTAGGGCCGGACGGGTTGACGTGAGCGGGCCGGAAAAACCCATCCGGCCCTGCTCAAAAGCCATCCGGCCCTCTTCGGTTGCGCGCGCTATTTTGATCAAATTTAGCAGGATCTTTCAACCTTTTTTTACGATAAAAATTGGGTCATATGATAAAATGCTTATTGGCTGAGTTAGGTCGGGCCGGACGGGAGAATATTTGGCTCGAGGTCATGCCGTACGGACCGAGCGCAGCGAGCAAGCAGAGTTTTACGGCGTTTCTTTGTTTCCGATGTGATTGACCAATCAGTGCGTGCGTCTTATCGTAGTTATTTTATAATAATTTGAGTAAAGATATACAAGTAAGTGCGGGTAGATTTGCTGCTAAATTGAAGTTTACGGCCAAGGGCATAGACTATATGCTAGTCTGCCGCAGCAGTCCATTCTAGGATATTATTATCACAGTTAAATAACACCAAACAAAAGACGTCACGGTTTGTTTCTGACCATCATGCAGCCAACTAGACACCGCGGTCGCTCAATAATTTATTTTCGTTCCTAGGAATTCTCTTCTTCTCACGATAGTTTTTATAGGAAAATGATTAAGCAACCAAAAAACTGCACAAAAGTGCAAAAACTAAGAGAAGCACTGAAACGCTTAGGCCTAAACTAACACATATCTTAGATTTGAACAAGACCTAGGTACTGTGAGCTTTCTCAATAGAGGTTAAATTAGTTTGAAGACTAGTTTCACGAAGGAAGCCTATCTACTTCAGTGTTTTTGGTCGCCAGCTATACTGGCTAGACTTGCTAGAAAATATATCAGGTATTTCTAACTTTTCATATTCTCATACTACAATTTTATCATTACTCATACAATTGTTCATCTTAAACAAGTGGTGTGTACATGTATATTGATAATTCAGTACCATATTTTGATGGATTTGTACAAAATACATCAACAATCTTTTGTTGATGTGGTCATATATTTGACCCAAACGCTTCAAGCTCCCTTTTAAGTATATTTTGCTATCTTAAACGAGGAGCAAAACAAAATTGTCTCTGTCTTTAGTGCCTGAGTGTCTAAATCCTTGTAATAAACACGAAATAAAGGGTTGAATTGCAGTTTACCTGAAATAGAAGCGAATACTTTGTCGATCCACTGGACAATTTTCATTAAAATTCTGTTTAATATTGTCTTTGGTTCCTAGTATTTTGGTCCTTAGGGCATATCCAGAGATTATTACATTTAAATAATCATATTTTTCCAAATACTGCAAGTGGAAATCCATACTTACAGTCCAAGATAGGGTTCCTTCGTGAAACTAGTCTTCAAACTAATCTAACTTCTTTGAGAAAACGTGGTATTATTCAATAGCTAATAGCTTTTTTGCATTTTGTGCAGTTTTTTTGGCTGCTCGATCGTTCTTCCTATAAATAACTATCGTGAAAAGTGGAGAATTCCTGGGAACGAAAATAAACTATTGAGCATGCGCATTGCGTTTGATCGCGGTGTCGGCGAACGAATATAGTACATATGCGCCAGGCATAAAAAAGATCATTCCCAACATGTGGAAGGGTTTCATGCTTTTTCTTCTTCTTCTTCTTCTTCTTCTTCTTTTGAAATAGATAGAGAAAGGGGGGGGGGGGGGGGGGAGGAGGGAAAAACATTATGTTATAGGTAAAAAGATCTATTGCTGGTTTTCTTCCGTTATATCATTCAACGTGGCGACCGTGTTATTTTGTTATCTTTATTCTCCTGGGAATGATTGCAAACTATCTATTGCGTTATGTGACTATGTAAATTTTTAATTATTTCAGAGAAAAGTCATGGAGTACCTGTTGTACTCCTGGTATTGGAAGGCGGGCCAAACACGATCCGCACGGTCCTGGAGTCCGTCTCTGGAGTTCCACCAGTTCCTGTAGTTATCGCTGAAGGGAGTGGGCGCGCAGCGGATATTTTGGCCTTTGCTCATCGTTATATTGGTCCCTCAGGCGGGTAAAAAATCGTTTTTATTATATTTGTAATTGCAACACCATAAAACGTTATCATCATTGACCGAGGATTGAGTTGTACACATGGAATGCGAAGAATGTGCGACTTAAACAATATCAACAGTTTTACATTCACGTTTTTAGACGGAAATAAAGTACAAAATTAGCATAACAATGGATAGCGCACAATTTCTTGCGCAGTATAAATTAACATGCTGTGCAGTTCCTATTGTGATCACTTCTTATAAACTATCTTCAAGTGCGGCATATCCCGCCCATCCACCCAAACCCCAACATGATGTTGTGCACAATCTCCTACACATGAATGCATTGGCGTCCACTTCCGTACACAGTGAAGATACCATTTTTATCCTTCAGTGTTGCATATCACTCTTACCATCTGTTACCATGACTAACCTCGTATCAACCAATCACAATAGCAGTTATTACAGCTGAGCCTGCAATGAGATAATCTTTTGTTTTAAGAATCATTCAAGCGAGGCTATCGGGTCAATACAATGCACAATGGCTCATTTGCATCTCATCTGCATGCAGCCGTAATAACAGCTATTGGCCTTTAAATTCTTCCTTGATCCTAGATATTTCATCGATATTTATAAAATAAACCGAACATTACATTTAATATCCTCTACACACGTATATCATCCAACATGGCAGCAATCATTATGTTAGTTTTATATTTGGGAATGATTGCAAATCACCAATATTAAGTTTTTTCACTGTGACGTCACGGTATCGGGAAATTTGTTTTATTTAAAAAAAGGAGTTTACAGTAAAGTTTGTCATTAACAAAACTGTGTTATATTATTCAGAATCCAGAAAAGAGGTGAATTTTTGAAACTTAAAAATTTTGCAGAGAAAAATTGTAATGTATGCTGGTAGGCAAATGCCAACATACATTTCTTTGTAAAATGTCGGGTTTTTGAAAAATTTTATCCTCGATAGTTTACTTGGAATCTACACGAAATTTTGCACCGTTACTAATATCTGTATATCAAATGCTTGACAGAGACTGAACTCCTGGTTTTCGTTTAATGACAATTTTCTGTACTTTTACACGAGTTTTGACCTTAAAC
>WUAP02127243.1:0-30675 GCA_015163945.2 Stichodactyla helianthus | reverse complement strand
CGTTGGCACATTCAGATTCCTTTTTAAGAACAAAAGCTAGGTCTCAATTCCGTTACTGATAAGTATGACTAGTTATAGAAATTATTTCTGATGTATCATGAATCAGTACTGACAGGCCTTCTAGAGATGTCTTACCTTTTCTGTTGCTTTTGTTTCATGCCTGTAGATGCAGCCAACTGGCTTCACTTGCCGCCTATCATCAGTCACACATGCTTCTATAATCATTCACTGGACCACATTGACTTGATGGGAGAGTATTACTCCTGGCAGAATCCAGCATCCAATCAAGGGTTAGTCATGATTGGGATCTACATTATCTTAATTTAACCACTAAGGTTTTGAATTTTGTGTGGTTTATGCTTGATGTATTGTGAATCACATAAATCATTTGATGGTTTTCTGTTATTTTATCTGTAGGAAATTCTCCTTTTGTCAGTATCCTTTTATTCTCAGTCTAGCAGCAAAGCGGTACATAATGCAGAAAGACTCTGAATCCCAAATGATAGTAATGGCTAGGGTATGTCAGTGTTATACACAATTCATGTACATAGAGATGCAATGTATTTTATAGAAGTTTAAAATAATGTAATCATATTTTTTAATCCACCATAACTATGTATTTCAATGTTACCATACCTTGTATGAAAAAGAAAAATGCTGCAAGTCAGTTGAAATTCACTGCTGTGTTTGTGGTGATGTTGTTATTTTCTTATTGGGTGCACATTATCTTCTTGAGCTGTGATTGGTTGCATCTGTTGTCTATTTCAAACCATTATATTGTGCTGTGCTAAGTTATCATAGTTAACCCTACTTATTGACCACTTTCCATACAATGGTTCAGTGGTCAAACACAATGCATTCGATCAACGCTGCAAGGTCATTTCAAAGGATTATTCAAATTTGTACCTTGCACCATCAATGGAATGCTTTGTGTTTGACCAGTGAACTGATGTATGGAAAATGGTCAATATAAAACTAACAATATGTAACATGTAGCAATGTCACTGACAACTTGAAATAATTACTGGATTATTAGAAAAGCTTGATGGAGAAGGTACAGCGTAGAGAGATGCCAGACATGGGGATGTTGTTCCTGAATATCAAAGTCAGAAGATCTAACCTTATTACAGATTCTCTGAATGAGGTGACTGTTCATTACAATTGTAATCATCACTGCTAGTGCTCGTCTCTGCTATCAGAATACTTTCCTGGAATTATAAAGATTACATCATCACAATTACAGTGCAAATTGAAAAACCCTGGGCACTACAAATATTTAAGGAATGTTTCTCAACCAATCAGAAACGTAGTTGTTATCTTGTAGTTAAAGAGCAATTTCTGATTGGCTAAAAACAGTGGAAACATTCCTGAAATATTTCTAGGTGCCCAAAGTTTTCTGACTCGCACTGTAGATTAAAAAGATGGGAAAAATGAATGGACAAAAGAATGAAAAAAAGAATTAAGAATATGATTATTGCATTTGACATTTTTTATTTCTTGATGTTGAGATTGCTCGTAAACAAAAGGACCTCAAGAAGAAGCTAAAGGTTACATTTGCTGGTGAACCAGGTCTAGACATGGGTGGGCTAACCAAAGAATGGTTCTTGTTATTGATACGAAAGATCTTCAAGCCAGAATATGGTGAGCCAAATTAAACATATCAGTCTACTCCCAAAACCTCCCTTAGACATCATTCTCTGGTTACAGAACATAGTACCATAGTAATGTGTTTGTATTGACAGGTATGTTCACCTGTCATGAGAAGTCACGTCTTTACTGGTTTAACAGTGAGTGTAAGGATCAGGATGAGGAATTCAACCTTGTAGGAGTTGTATCCTAATTCATAAGTGTCTTAATCTATTTACCTTCCATTCCTTTTAACTTTTTGTACCTTCATAGTTGAGATATTTCTGTGAATGAACATTGGTCACCTTCATTGCATATCTTCTGTTTACCATTTCTACATTTTGTCCATTAAACACCACCCTGTCTATCATCTGTCAATCTGTCCAGTTTCCTTAACGCGTTCACAGTTGATGGGATTAGCTGTGTACAACAGTATTATCCTGGACATTCGTTTCCCATCCTGTGTGTACAAGAAACTTCTCAGTCCTGCTGTGGTACCTTACCACAACCCTCATGCTACAGTAGGGATTGCTAAGCTTGGACTGGATGACCTTGCAGAGGCGATGCCAGTAAGTATGTACCACGTACCTACTGTGGAATACCGCTGGGGAGTTTATTGCAGGCACATGCACTTTGGATGAGCCTCATTTTAGTGTCGAAACATTCACAGCCACAGCGATGGTCAATTTTTCATGGACCTCCATCGCAGGAAACGATACTGTTGTTTTAACGAGGCAATACATCTTCAAAGTAACGTTTTGAGCCCTTGGTACGGCAACCTTACTGGACAGCGGGCATTCACCATAGCCTCTCTTATGAAACCATGAATGAATAAATAAAGGGATATTCGATTTCTATTCCCACTTCTATTGTCATGCCATATGTCCAGAATCTTCGCGATGGCTTTGCGTTCACTTAACAAGATTGCGTTATCTACCATTTGTCTTCTTACAGGACTTAGCACGTGGTCTGAGGGAGCTTCTGAGTTATGAAGGCGATGTGGAGAATGATTTGTGCCAAACCTTCCAGGTAATACGCAATCGTACCGCAGCACACTGCATATCAGTTAACATCTGATCTACTGCAATCTTTTTCATGCGTTATCGGGGGAATCTCTTTTTTAGATTTCTTATTCATCTTCATTTGGACAAGTCATCACTCATAACTTAAAACCAAATGGTGATCAAATACCAGTAACAAATCAAAACAGACACGGTGAGTGTGACTGTGTTCTTAGAGCAGATTTCGTATGACTGTGAAAAAGTCGCAGCACAGTCAGTGCTGTAAGCGTGCCTTGCCGCGACCGTGATGTTTTCTAGAATTCTAAAGTTCCTTGCCGCGCCTTGACCGTGTCCGCGCCGTGTTCGTGTCGCGACTTTTTCACAGTCATACGAGATCTGCTCTATCTCATCACGACGAGTAAACTAATATTTCTCGTGTTCATCTGTCATAGAGTATGTCAACCTGTACGTGGATTATCTTCTCAACAAGTCCATGTATCAGCAGTTTGCTGCATTTTATCATGGATTCCACAGTGTATGCGCATCAAATGCCCTCATTGTAAGTAGATACCTTAACATGGGTGGCGTAGCGGTAAAACGTTCGCCTCTCACCACTGTGAGTCCAGTGGGTCGGGTCACTGGTTCGAGCCCTGCGGATGCCCCATGTGAGTAGAGTTTGTTAGATGTGTTGTTCTCTCCCTTGCCACGAGGGTTTTACTCCGGGTTCTCCGGTTTTCCTCCCTCCATAAAAATCAACATGTGAGCTGAGAGTTGTATGCTTAAAACAGTTAATGTAGTGGTAGTGTGTGTGAGTGACAGTGCCCCCAATTAGTGCGAAAGCGCTAGAACGACTAGGTACTTAAATAAAGAGATTTATTTATTTTATTTTATTTCTGGAATGTTGCAAGACCCCCTCCCTCTCTTGTCTTTGCAGGAGTGGTGTGTGTGTGTGTGTGTGTGTGTGTGTGTGTGTGTGTGTATGGATATGAAGTATTTATTAACGTGTTTGTTGGACTGTTTTACTGATCAGATGCTTCGTCCAGAAGAGGTAGAGATGCTTGTGTGTGGTAATCCAGAGCTTGACATGGAGGCGCTCAAGAAGGTCACAGTGTATGATGGTTACAACAAGAGTGATGCTACCATAAGGTGACCCTGACTGATGTAATGTCTCTTGATATCACTTCCTCCCGCTTGTAATCGCTCAGCGAATAGACTTATTATGACTTGTTGCGCTTGACTAACTGCACAACTTCAAACAGGTCATTTCTTGTACGAGTGCTAAAGCCTTCATCCCTTTTCATTTATTTCAAAGATACTTCTGGGAACTCGTTTTGGGTTTCCCGACCGAATTGAAGAAGAAAACTCTTCTGTTTGTCACGGGTAGTGATCGGATTCCAATCGGAGGATTAGCTGAGATGGAGTTCAAGATATGTAAAATGGATACTGCGGACAGCACCAGCATGTAAGTAACCCTCGTTGCTGTAGACCCTCTTATCCCAGCTAGAGCGCGTGCATTTCAAAGTTTTATGCTTGTGTAACCCCTGCTCTTCGAGTGCGTGACATTAACTCCCTCGGTTTATGAATCTCTAATCCATTCCACAGGCTTCCCATGGCACACACGTGCTTTAACCAGCTCTGTCTTCCCCCGTACAAGACAAGAAAACAAATCAAGCAAAAGCTTACTATCGCGATATCGAACGCTGAAGGGTTTGGCATCGAGTGATGGTTCACAACGAAACACAGGAACTGACTCCAAACCCCAACCAAACTGCCGTTAAACAAACCGTATATTAGTATATATAGTGTTTGGATGACGTATGGAGTTTAAGGCACACAAGTCCCTTCTTATTCTTACTATAGAATAGCTCTTTAACAGCTTCCATTTCTTCTTAGTCTGCCAAAACGCATGAATGCACTCGTGATCATATACGTCGTCTTTTTACAGCAAAACAAACGAAAAGAAGTCATCTCATTTGTTTTTTTCTAGCAAGGGTAGCACAGTAATTTAGATAGTACTCAGGTTCCATTACCCTAAAGAGAAAGATTGACAGTTCATGCGGTTCGCATGTTTCTGACTAACTTGCATGTCAAGCCTGCTGGGTTTTGACACTTCTTTTGGCGTCTTCCAAGTGGCCAGCTTGCGTATTTCCATCCCTTTGGGTTGTAATTGGTGACGTTTTTGGAACAAAACATTTGGTTACAAATAAAAAATGATTTAAACAGTGATTTTTGTGAGTTAAATGCACTCCGTGGATAGGTTCCGTTGGAATGGGACAGATATACTGCTATTTGTTGCCATAACTACACATAACCGCACCGTGATGATCTACCATGGAAAAACCAGCCACACCACCGCTGACGACAATAACACCAAATCCCTTAGTGCGGTACGTCACATAATCAAATACAGCAATAGCTTAAAAATTCCTTTGTTTTATTCCCTTTTTTTTCTGCAGCTTGCAAACATAGACTAGCTTGTAACGGTTGGTGGCTGTGTACAAAGGAGTTGATTCCTATGCTGATGGATTATCGATATTTACAGACATAAAAGACTAGTAACTAACTACCAACACACTGACCACTTTAACGCGTGACGAGGACGTACAAAAGAACACAAAAATTGCGTAGTATTGAAACACGGTTTTTGAGAACCATTTCTTGTTGAAAAAGTTCCTATTTTGAGTTCATAAATACTAGAAAACCGTCAATAAAGAACAAGGTGAAAAATAGACGACTTTGGAGGTCAGATTTAGAGAAATGGCGACCATGGCAAAGCATGGGGAAGGCAATAAATATCAAATATAGACGTTAGCATTTTGTGAAACTGTACATGGCGGCCAAAAATTGCTTACTTTTTTCTACTAAATTATTTTGTTGGCTGTGACGCAGAGTTTGCTCATTTAACTACTTTTTCAACATTAAAGGTTCAGCGATATAATCATGGTTTGTCTTTATATTCTCGTCTGGTATTTATGCTATTCTTGCTACATTTTGTTCATTTTGTTCAAGCATTTTGGCCTATTTTATCCCAGCCTTTAGGGTGGTTCATTCTTTCCTTTTTTTTTTCGTTACATTTTTCTTTTCGTTTTTGTTTTTTCCACCGGTGATTAGCAGTTCTTGGAATTTTTCCTTAAATTCATTAAATTTTCACATGTTTACTACTTCTTCTGATAGAATCGACTACAACGCTGGTTTACTACACTATCAGTCTAATAACCAGCCACTACCTTAGACTACAAATGTTGATTGACAGGCGATTTTCCGCCATTTTACATGAACATGTTAACAGACGCAAGGGAATTTTTTCCTCCATTTTTGAAAAACTCGGTTGGCGCAAAAATTTTTAGTTCAGTTCAGAAATGAATATGAAATTAACATAATTACTGTTTTTGTGCAGAAATGATTTTCAAGGTATCTAGTAGCAATTTCATAGTGTTTCTCCTGTCACTCATCGAAATGTGGTCGAATGATCAGAGAAGTAGCAAAAAGCGTTCTGAAAGAGCATTTAAATCATCATCATCATCATCATCATGTTGAGCATGATTAACTATGAGTCTAAGCTCACTGATTACTGAGCATGGTAGCCTGCAGCCGGCTGCATGGCGTAGGATGGTGTAGGAGCACCTTGAGGGGCCAGCATTCCACTCGCTTGCATACCAATCATTTGTGGGGAATGGTTAGGAGTTTGAATACCTGACGAGGGGGAAGTCGACATCTGAGCTGCTGGGAAATCAAAAGTCATATTTTGTGAAATAAATTCTTGAAACTTCCCATTCTGATTGGGGGATACAATAGACCTCTTTACCTTGGGCATAATATTTTCCCATTCAGATCTCGTGTCATTCCCTTGGGTTTTATTTATTTGTTTCTCAAAAACGCTCGAGAAGATACAATATGTATGAACCTCAAACAAAGAATCTTATTCCCAAGAGGATGACACGTAGTCTGAAATGGGAAAACATTACACCCAAAGTAATGAAGTCTATTGGTTGGTACAAGGAGTCCTGTTTAACTTACCTGTGTAATTTTGTACTGGATACATAGCCATACCTTGTTGACCTCTGGAAAAAACAAATCAATTGAAACTGTCAATAACTCCTATATCCTGTGAGCGCTGATACACTAGTTGTACTCACGTTGGGTAGGTGGCTCCATGTTGGTAATACATTGCATATTGAGGGTAATGCACATAAGTCTGTTGTGGTTGCTGCTGTTGCTGTGCCTGCATCTGTTGTTGCTGCTGTTGCTGGCTTTGTTGGTAATAAAATGGTGTATAATACTGGTGCTGGACAAAAAACATATTTATTAATTATTTTATGGCTTTTTTGTGCACTGCTCAGACCATGGAGCTGCAAAGAACTTGGTCATGATAGTATACACCATTAACAACTCCCCCCTAAAGTGACACATCTTTGAACCTTACCTGCCATGCTGCAGCTTGCTGGAAATTCATCATTTCTGGTGTCTCTTTTCCCCAAGAGCACTATGAGAAAGTCAAGATGAAATCTCCTTAGAAACAATAGATCAAATGGGAAAGCATATTCTCATGCATCCATGCTTAAACCTTAACTTACAGTGATTCACATTCTGCAAACTGAGACATTTTAATGGCTTGTTGTGAAATTGGTTTTTGTTGCCGTCAATGAAAAATAATCAGTTGGTTACTTTTTACATTATTGACTGGTGGCAGTGAAAAACCAAATTCCAATGGGCAGTTTGAAGAACCTTGAGAATCACAGTAATGACTGTCTTGTGGAGGCTATAGAGCTGTTAAGTGTGATGACACTCAAAAAGTGACTTCCTGGTCTAAAATGAAAAGCAGTTCCTTGAAGATTTTTCTTGCTTTGTTCTTCATAGTAGGAATTGGTGTACATAGGTCTGTTTATTACAGGTGGAGGAGAAATTGTGGATAAACGTTTTGGTTTTATTTTAGCGCATTTTGTGAAAAATTGGACCTGGAAATACATCACAACTTAACATTTCTATAGCAGTAGGGAAGAAACCATGGAAACCTAACCACAGATCAATCCCTGTCAACTGTCACAGTTAATTTAAATTTATCTCATTGCTGATAAAAGCTCCTTGTTCATCAGCATTGCTCTTCCCTGCTTATTTTGTTCCCATGGCTCGAGTCATAAATTCACCACCATCAAAAATGACCAAGCCCACAATGAACTACATGTATGTTAAAGCAGCAAGTGAGTTACCTACCCTAAGCAGGTAAGGGTTGTTTGGATCTCCTATTGTGGTTTGATTATGTGTTCCTACTATCGCACTGGTTGCCTCACTATGAGCACTAAACCTGATAGAACCAACAAAACAATACAGATTAAATTGATCAGTTGCAGACACTGTCTATCATCACGTGTTGCAACAATATAATTGTAAGCATAAATCTCTTTAATAAGTGCCTACTCATTCTAGCACTTTCTCACTAATTGGGGGCACTATCACACACACACACTACCACTACATTGACTGTTTTAAGCATACAACTCTCAGCTCACATGTTGATTTTATGGAGGGAGGAAAACCAGAGAACCTGGAGAAAAACCCTCGTGGCAAGGGAGAGAACAACACATCTAACAAACTCTACTCACATGTGGTGTCTGCAGGGCTTGAACCAGTGACCCGACCCATTGGACCAAAGTGGTGAGGTGAACGTTTTACTTCTACACCACCCATGCCACCCATGTTGACCCAACAAACTTGCAACCAGACTATATCTTCTTTTTCACTTTGGGACATGTTTGAGTAAGGCCACTGATATCCAGGGACTGTAACCAGACAAATTCTTTAGGGGGGGAGGGGGTGTCCCAACTGGGTGACCAGACCAAACGGTGATGGTGGGCTTGAGATGGTGGGCATTTTTCATTCTGTCTTAAAGTATTTTGTAAGTGGCCTGGACCCTTTGCCTATCTTCTAACTATGGTCCTGTATTCCTATGATTTAGGTTGTCTGTATACTGGTGTCCAGTATTCCAAGGGGCTGTACCATGTGTCTTACTTACTTAATAAACGCATATCCTTTATCAGCAAATAACTTTGTCTCCACTATTGTACCATACTGTGAGAACAACTGTTGAAGATCATGATCTACACAAAACAAACAACAGAAAGAATAACAACATGCTATGTTATGAGAAATTTAACAGTAAATGAAACAACTCTGAAAACAAAATGTATTAAGAAGTAAAATGTGATAGTGATGATTGACAATGACGGATGGTAATGATGATTATCCATTCAGAAAGACTAACCTTTAATATCTGGTGGAAGATTTCCAACATAAATAGTTGTGTTCAATTGAGATGATTTGTGAAATACATCATCCCAATTCAGAGGTTTGCCTGTTGACATATTTTATAAAACTGTGGTCATAAAAACATACATTAAGTACTTGAGTTCTACTGCTGCTGTGTAATGCCAATCCTAGTCCAGGGTCACTGCCACAATATAGGGCTATTGGTTTATGTTGCTAAGATATGAATTTTGCTTTCTTTACTTACTCTGTATGGGATGATTTTTCCTTGATGCCCAGTTTGTTCTTATTATTTTACCCTTGATTTCTGCAGCTGTTGGGAAGTAACAATACAAGGTATTATTATATGGCAAGCAGTCTAACTGGCCAGTTATGAGCACACTGATTGGCCAGTTATGAGCACACTGATTGGCCAGTTATGGGCACTCTGATTGGCCGTTATGGGCACTCTGATTGATCAGTTATGGGCACTCTGATTGGCCAGTTATGGGCACTCTGATTGGCCAGTTATGGGCACTCTGATTGGCCAGTTATGGGCACTCTGATTGGCCAGTTTGAGCACTCTCATTGGCCAGTTATGGGCACTCTCAAAGCTACTTGGAGATATTTACGAAAATGTCAGTTTTTCTGCTGATCAAAATATCCCCTCCCCCAAAGTACAAGGTGTTATCTCAAAATTGTATTCACTGAATTTTGGTTACAATTGATATTTTGTTCTTTGGCCCCAAAAAAGCATGTTTACAAAATAATGAGCTTAAATACGGATAGATATCCTTATAATGAAAGAAACAAAAAGGGTTTTTTGGGCTGTCTAGTCCCATACCTAACTTATGAAACCTCATTTTCCCTCACTTTTTTAATAGCCTGTGCGTTATGCACTCAGGCCATAAGGCAGTGGGAAAAACCTTACAGTATGGCCCTTGCATTTGGTTAACAAGACGTATGTACATTACTAAATGTACATTTACTGTAGTATCACCAACATTCATCTTTCTACAGTAGACTACCTTAACTACCATTAGTCACTGGTGTTCTTACCATTCATTTCATTAATCGCTTTTGCTGCATCCTGAAATATTGAGAACAGGTCAACATTAGTTTGGTTTCTTTCACAAGTTTCTATGTTTTTCCTCCACCATTATATATAAGGACAGCCAAGGATATGGCAGCTCCCCATTCCCAAGTGACCTATTAAGAATATAACTAGTCATACTTATCAGTAATGGAATTGAGACCTAGTTTTTGTTCTTAAAAAAGGAATCTGAACGTGCCAACAAAGTGATGAGATTTAAAAGGGAGTATTTTAGCAAGAGTGAGGAAAATTGTTAATTTTAGGCAACTGAAGTTGACTATGAGAAATCTTCTTCATGGTTCAATTTAATGACCATTGAGTTATTTTCTGAAAATTGTGTGCAGCAGCCAATTCATCACACCAGTTAATTAGAAGAAACTCACAACAAGACTGTTAACATGGCTGAAAATAATGATTCCCATGCCTAACAATTTTAAAGTGTAAATTTTGTTTCGCAAAATGTTAATAGAATATGCCCTTTGCACAAAACTGGTTTAACAGGTTTTTAAAATCAAGCCAAGCAAAACTATGCACACTTCCTTATATGGAGTGTAATCTAGTCAAACCTGTTTAGAACAAAAGAAGTGACACACTTCCATAACAAACTCAAACTCCTCTGTGTTTGCCAACTTCATTGGCAATTATGTATTTTATTAACAATGGATCTAAACAGCAGGATTCACAGACATAGGCAAGTAGATGTTATACAAATGGGAAGCCATGCACAACTTTCAACTGGCCTCCAGCTTCAAGCAATGTGATTGGATAGTGTTGGGGTGTGTACCTTTCATTGTTTTCTGATAGCCAAGCCAACATTTGCTACATGTACTTACTTCCTTCTTGATAAATGCAACAAATCCAAATCCTTTTGACTTGTTTTTATTTGCAGCATCCTTTACAACACGTACCTCACTAAAAAATAAACCAATAATAATTATTATTAACTGTCAAAACATGACACCCTTGCATTGACAAATGGGAGTAAATGATTATTCTTATTTTGATTTTTTGTTAATAGAAGTCAGTATCTCAGATTCCAGTCACTTGAAATAACAAGCTGAGATTTGATAATAGAGGGACAGTAACTAGCATAAAATTTGAAGCACAAGCTCAAGCATGCAGCAGTTTAGAAATCAATAACACTGCAGGGATATCTTTGTGGGTTATAAATGAAAATAATATAAAATTGATGCATTAACAATGAAACCATCTGTTCTCACACAAATGTTTTTACATACACAGTAAACCCTTTATATCAATGCACTAATCCAGAGTCAATTTGGTTTTCCTTTCTTCTTTCTTTGTCAGTTTAAACAGGATTGGTGCTTATGTGGAATTAGTTCCTAGATCAAATCCTTAGTATGATAAAGTACAAACAGGATCTCTAGGGTTTATTGTGAAGCTAATAATGTATCTGTAAGTGACTGGCACACTGACACAAAGGATTCACTGGTGTATAAAAATGGTGAGAGAAACAGGAGGATAAACTGGAAGGTCAAAAGGGAAGGGAGATGATTGAAGAGTGCATGCATGATTAAATACAAGAAAAAGTAAAGTAAAAGTAAACAAGAAACATATCCTACTCTTCCTGCCGTGATGGACAGTATATCATAGACTCATCTGTGGCAAGCAAACAATGAATCCAGAGTTAACTTACTATTGATGTACAAAACAATAGAGAAAGGAATACAAAGAAAGTCCTAATGAAAAGAATATATGACTAATAGCATTTGACCTGAAAGGTTGATTTCAACATAGCTTCTAAAAATAATCTACTTTCTGAATTGGATAAAGAATGCAAGATAAGATGTATTATTATATCCACATCCACTGGATGTGAGCTATTGTGCGCTCTGATTGGTTCCTCTACTACTAGGATATCAACTCATATCCCATGAATAGAGAAGTAAACAAAATGGCGGATCATTTCACTGATGTTATTTCATTTTTTAAACTTGAAAATAATTAAATTTTATATTTCTCACAATCCAGTGGATGTGGATATAATAAAACAATTATTCCACTCAGTCTTGTTGTACATGGCTAATAGCCGACTCGGTGCTGCATGCCTTGTTGGCTATGAGCTCATGTACAACAAGATTGAGTGGAATAATTGTTAAAAATAGCCACTACCAAGTGAAGCAGTAAAAGAAAGGAGAAAATGTGTTTCCATCTACACTACAACAGTTCAATGAGAATACTCTTAAACTTCAGGGAGTTCTCCAATTAACTCTTACTCAATTTTGATCAGTTTCTATTAATAATTCATTATTAACAGTGAATAAAGATTTACTGGTTGAGTTTTTGGGTGCAATTGACAAAACAAAGCCTCTTGTGGATATCAATCAGTTAGGAAACCAGAAGAAAAAGAAGAAAAGAAAATTTAAAAGGAAATTGCAAATTTTTAGTGATCACCTACACCAATATTGGTATAAATGGATCAGGATATGCAACTTGGTTCTAATTTTGCTTTGAATGGTTTGGTGATGCGACTTATGTGATATTTTATAATAAGTGTGCCACAACAGCTTCACCCTAACCCTGGTTTGCCTTATATAATATACTTGAGATATATAGGATACCGGTAATAAATAAATAAAAATATATATCTTACTAATTACACTTTGAGAAGTCTGAATTTATGTGCAAATGTCAAAGAGAAAGACTGAAACTGTCATCTAAAATACTGGAATAGTTCACCTTTCTGGTTATTTAAGAAGAAAACCATGACTGATGAAAAGAATGGCTATTGAAGATATTGAAAACCTATACAGAAAGTTTTGCTCTTAAGTAGTTTAATATTTTAACAACTGTTATAAAGTGTTTCTGAAATAGGATTTAAAAGATATACTAGTCAAGCTAGCTGAAGCTAGCATTATTTACAACATTTGATTTCTGTAATTCAGATACTTACGATATTTCACCAAAAGGTTGGAAGGCCTTTCTAAGTGTAGCATCATCTATATCTTCAGCAAGGTCTCCCACAAAAATGTGGTGATGGTCTGCAGAAGAAATGAAAGAGATTTAAAAAAAGAGATTTTAAAAATCTAGATATTTACTAAACCACAGAAATGATAGCACTAAGTAGCACTAAGTTCCTTATTAATATGTTAAAAACCCTCACTTCTGTACATATTACTAGTCAAGTGTGGCTGACACACCAGCTATGTGAATCTTTATTGAAATACTAATTATTTTTATTTGATCAAATTTGAGATGGAGTTCCAAAAATGCACTAATACAACATTGTACCAATAATCTTCAACAACTATTATTATTTATCCCTAATTTTGAAACAACATATACTAAGCATGCAGAGAAGACAGAATAAGGTACTAGGTGTGTTAAACATCTTCAATTACTTTTCAATTTGTTTTGTCTCTGTTCTGGTGAGAAACATAAAGAACAAGATAAAGTGCTGACAGCCAGTCTGAACTTAATATCAACAACAGTTAAGTAAAAGTATATTATCTTGTTACAAGATTAAAAAACTCGCTCTTGCAAGAATACCAATGGCTACATAAAACATTTTCTCTTTCATGACAAAAAATGATTGGAAAGTTCAATAATAAAGCAATTTGAGTCCTGAGTTTTGTTTTAAAGTTAATGATTTTAAGAATAATCTTATATGAGGCAAGTTGTTTAACATTGTGTACTAATTTCACACATATGTAACTAAAGATCAATTACAAGATCTTAACCTGAAATTCAATCACCTTAAAACACGCTTCTCATCCACACAAAAAATTGAATACTTTGAAAGTGCCTTAAGTGCAAGTGCTTTTTTTTAAAAAAAAAAAGAAAATTGTGAAATAGACTCAGTAGACATTTTCATACAGCTACAGTACCAGATGATCAGTATTCTATTAAACAAAAGAATATTTTTCTAGAAAAGAAAAACTTAAGCATCAAATGCTGTTATAGAATAGATTTCATGAGAGGGAAGTGATATGGTTAAGGGAACCTTTAAGTTAAAACTGTAGCTGTGTCGTGATTGGATTATTCACTCAACACAATGGAAAGCTAATTCAATGTTACAGAATGCAGTACCAAGTACATGTACAGTATATGCTGAAAGTTAGTACCATGGGTTGTTCACTGGCATGAAAACTGCTCTATATGGGCTCGTGTTATGTAAGCATAGTTTAAAAGAGTTCTGACTATTTGCAGTTTCTGATTAATCTGGAGCAATCACAAATAAACTGGATTTGACATATGTGTTAAGTTTTTATTTAAAAAGTGGTTTTAAAATAAAGAAAGAGAGAAAAACAAAACAAAACAAACAAAAAACAAACAAAAACGAAACAAAGAAGCATAGCATATTTTATTAAGAACAGAATCCATGCACAGAAACAATTTTATCCAGGAAAAAATACCCCAAAAAGATGTTATACAGGACAACAAAAGAGTATATTTTTACTATATTTAATTTCTTTCATTCTATTGTTCTTCTAATTCTTCACTTTTATTCTACTAAATTGACCAAGGTAATTAAGACCAAACAGGATTGTCAAGAATAAACAATGTTCCAAAAATACTTCCTTCCTCCCTGAAAAGTATCAAAAAAACAATAGCTCTACATCATAACAGGAAGTTGAAATATAAAATGAGAAAAACTCTCCTTCAAAATTTAACCCTCTTTGGAAATGGATGCTATGGATAACATTTTCATGTGATCTTGTGTGTAAGGTCAATAAAACAGCAGTAAGAAAAGTCTTAGTTTTTTTGCTTTTAACAAAATATGGAAATTGATAAGTCTGCAAATATTTGACAACCAACATTGAATTGGCAAATGATTAAATGTTTTAACCACACACATCAGCAAACACCATGGGATCTTGTTAAGATTATCATCTAACATAGAAATAAACTCATTCTGTGCTCAGCTGGGATTGTTTGCCTTTAAGGTTTTTTTTGAAGAAAATCCTTTAAATATGGCTGAATTCAGCATCATGGAATGAATGCTATGAAAATAAAATTTTACAAATAGAGACAAACAAGCCAGGACAACTGTGAATCTTCCTAAAAATCTTGATTAATGTGTGGTATTACCACTCAACAATCCCCAAACATGAAAAGACTTTTTTTGTAGCTTAAAGATTAGCATCTAGGCTTTTTTCCTGTCTGATCACAGTTAAGGAGAACAAATCTTTCTAAGCTAAGGACAGAAATATGTTTTTGGGTATCAAAGCCAAGCATGATGCTTACCTAGCAATTGAGAGTCAATTGACACTAGATTGACTATACAGATAAGGCAAGCCTTACAAAACCGATTTGCTTTTTGCTAATATCAAACTACTTAGGAAATTGCAATTAAATTGGATATTGCTCAGTCTTTCAAAAGGATGTGATCTACAAATTCTACATGGATATATTTATACTGTTTATCAGTTCAATCTAATTCTTTTAAATTCTTGTAAAAATCCTCATTCTGACAATAAGTATGACACAAGTGAAAGGGATACAAGCCTTTGAATTTCCAAATATTCAATTATGTTGGTAGTCAAACTCACATTTATATCAAAGCCATCTAATCATAAAAATTGTAAATTGGTTTTTGAGTATTAGAAAAATTAAGAGATCCTTAAAAATGAAATAAGATAATAAACCTCTTCCAATTTGCAAATACTTTAAAAGCCTTTCAAGACAGCGGGGAAACAATTATTTCAGAAATGGCTAAGATTTTGCTTAAATTTCTTTAGTGTGTCATTACATTTGACAGAAAACTACAGATGATAATCAAGGACAATGGAGCTATATGAGTGAGTGTGTCAAAGATTGTTTATAATATATTTCTTGAAACAAAGAAGGACAAGCTAAAGGGCTGGACTTTTTAAGTAAGACCTGTTCTGGAATAATACCAATGTAAAAACAGTTCTTTAACAGATTTTTGCAATATTTTAAATCCAACCAAATAAGATATTCAATATTCATATCATGTCTTGTCTGGTTTGTGACAGTTTGACTTGAGAACCAGTTAATATGACAAGCAATTCTTGAACAGAACTGTTCTGGACTGTGGACCAATACTGTAACAACTTGACAGTGTAATCATAACTAGGGATTAAATTCTATCAAATATTTCTCAAGGTAAAAGCAAAATCCTGGTACACACACACACACAGTGGTAGTAGCTTACACCATGAGACTACAAAAAAGTAGTGGGAGTTCCCAGTTTTCAAATGAATCAGAATTATCAGGGCTAGGAGGGCAAGCAATCAAACAGAGTTACAAGAGCACAATACAACAATCATGAAACTAGCTGACATTTTGCCTGGCTAATCTACACAATAACAGATAATTTGTCTAGAATATACTTACTATTTGTGTCTCCTCTCTTCATGCCTTGGTTGTTAGTGGCCCAATTCACTCTTATACTCTAGATAAAGTGAAAGCAAGAATGATGAAGGTCATTTATTATGTATTTTGTGACCCTTCTAGTTCAACACAAGAGCCAGATGTCTGGTTGTTTCCACTGTCCCAGCAGGTACACAAGTACCTAAATTATCTCTCAGGTTCTTACTTTACTTAACTGCCCACAGGAATAAATTACCATTAAGGATTTCCAGGAGAGAGTAGAGAAAAGAGGTGATCACTCAGGGCAAGCAGTGGTCGACTGGTTTTGATTTGTCATGTTAGACATGTTCTGGTTCAGTTCTCTGATCAAACTTGTTCATTATCATGAATGCTATTGTCTGATGTCATAAATAATTAATGGGCTAACACACAAACCCCAGGGCTACAATCTCTCTCATTGGTGTACAGAAACAAACACAGCTTTGTCAACCTGTCCAAAATGATTCACCAAATTCACAGGTCTGTTATAGCACAGTATGGATCCTGACACATAGCATAGCTGCAGACCCTTAAGCAAATCTTCAGGAATATCAATCAAAGAGAATTTTCTAGATCATAAGGAAAAAATACTCCTAGTGACAAAAAGATACAACATCCTGCTGACTTGAGCAGTAACAGAGAAATTGGACGACTGAAGGTCAAACTACAGACATTTTTGTACAAATTCTTATAAAAATGATGAATGGAAGATGCCTGAGTTGGTTGCAATAACCTAGATGTGTATGTATTATTGGTACACCTGTTATCTGATCAAGCACACCTGTTCACCTGGAAGTGGAGGCCCAAATGGCCACATTCACTTGTTCAGAGGTGTCAAGGCAAACAAAATATATGTATTACACTTGATGTAATTCCAACAAACATGATATCTTCTTTGTTGTAACAACTAATTTACCTGACACTCCATTGATCAAGTAGAGAATGATTTATATTGTAAACAAACAAACTCAAGTCCTATACACCAGTTAAAACACAGCTCCAAGTGCCTTTTGGTAATACCATATAATATTAGCATATATCACCCTAGTATAGCACCTGGTTACTCACGCATACATTCCTGAGAATAGTGCAATATATACCATGATGTATCACAGCATAAACATATACCATACCTGTTATTAATTCTAACTGCAACAATTTATCAAACTACAGAAATTCTAACACAACAAATCTAGTTATAGAACTAAAACAGGTGAAGCTACCAGTAGTTGTATAACCTTTGTTTAAATTGTTGTTAAGCTTTAACATAATTCTCTTGGTTTCTTTTGGGGTTTACAGTCTGGATTACATCACTCAGACTAAAAATAGCCCGCAAAGAATTCTAATTAAATTGAGTTTAATTCCATGCAGCTAAAAATATCTTCAATTAATATGGAACCAGTAAAGAAAAAGATAATCACAGCATGGTAGAATTTCTCAGTGACTTGGTACTAGTAACAGCAGTTGGTTATAAATTTTAAATCATCAAAATTCTAATGTCACAGAACATTAAAAATCATGAGAAACTTCCAATTAAATGATAAGATTGTTCCCTGACACATTTCTCCCTTATACATAGTTTGGATATGTAGCACCCTTCAAAGTGTGGAAGTTAATTTCATAAGTTGTGTGTGTATTTCCTTCTTTTGGATATTTGCATAACCATGCCATAATAGACAATAAGTCTATTCATAGACCAAAAGACAAATATCTAGCAGGTATTTTCAATTCAACTTATTCAGAAATCCACTAAGAATCAGTCATTTCACCTGTTATTTGCATTATATAAATATATCAAAAGAAACAAAGAAAATAATCAACCCTTTTAAAAAAACCTTTCTTTGAATTGTTGTTTATCAAAATCACATTTTAAAAAAAGTACCAATTTTAAAGAAAAATGTCATAAATTTCTGCAAATTGTTTCTTTCATAAGCACAGAATGTTAAAAATTTGTAAGATGATAAACTGAAAAAAGTGACATGTAAAAAATCAATCAAACTTGAGCCAATGTCATGACTATATTGGTATAGTTCCCTTAGCTATGGTAAAACTTTGGATATGCTGCATTCAAAATACTGGTATCATTGAAGAAAAACCAAAAGAGAAAAAAAGGAAGAAAAACTCAAAATTAAATCAGAACTTGACACTTTAATAATTCTAATCAAATAAAAATAAAGCCTTAAGATGAAATGCTTTGAAGGTTATGTACACTTGGTATGTTTATGAAGCATTTCAGAAGATACTTTCTCAATAGGACCATACTGTCATGCACTAACTTGTTTCTGACCCTTTGACCTTTGAAATACAACCAACAGACATTTATAAATTGTAAATCAATATAGACTGCCTGACTCTCTTTGAAGGTTATGGTAGTGTGCACAATTTAATGCCAAGTAATTAATAAAAGATAAATGAAATTGGAAAATTCATTTCCTGACACAATGAATTTCAAGACTGCCATATCTTTTTTTTCAGTGAAATTTAACAAGGAATCCCATGCATCAGGGAATGAATTTTCCTTGAATCTCATAGCAGACAGACCAAGACTCAACACATAAGCTGCCTGTGTAACATTGAACTCAGCTTTTCAGTAATAAATTTGATGTTAAACTCCCTCTCCTTGATAGCCAATCAATGCATGAGTTTCAGATGAGCCAGGAGATTCTATTCAAATCTTATAATTGCAAAATGTATTATAATCAAGAACAGGTTCAGAGCCTCTGTTAAAGCCACATTAAAAGTTTTTAATTTATTTCAAAAAAACACTGCATTATTTCAGAGGCTGTTTTTTGGATTTAAGTAAACCAATTAAGTTTGAATTCTCTAAAATTGTTTCCAAAACCTGTAAGTTGGACCATTTTTGTGTTTCTCATTAAATTCACTAGTTGTTAATGGTTTTGAATTTTACATTTTTGTTAATCTTTTCCTCCCATCTGGGAGCAAGAAGGAGTTGTCTAATACACATGACAAAAACAAACCCAATCAATTGGCTCTATATTGGCTCAGCTTCAAAACTTTAAGCTGAGCTCCAAATCAATATGCAGTAGGAATCTATATTACTATGATATTACCCTTGCATGTAAATGCATAATCCTTACAGGTTCTAAGATAGTGAATATGGTGCATTACGGAAGTAGTTTTGCTACCAACATTTAATGTTCACCAAGCCTCCTCATATGGCACAATCATGCTTCCTGTTTCCCTACTAACTCAGCAAATGCCTATGACACTGGAGCAGAACAAGTAAGGTACACATGCTGTGGTGATAATTTCTTGAGTTCCTTGCAAGCTAAATCAGTTATCAAAAGGTCTTTGCCATAGCCCATCTGGGACTATTAAAAGATATTATGCATGTGCATAAAAATGCAGCAATGTTATTTATTTTTGATACTCTTTCATCCTTTTCATCCTTATCATTCTGATGAAGACTGCCACAGCTACAGTCAAAGCATCATGTTGTTTCAAACTTCCAGATGTGAAATTTGTAAAGCCTTATCTATTTTATTTTTTCCTTGTTTGATAGCTTCACCAAGTTAAAGATATACATGTAGATCAGTTGTTAACCTTCTATTCCAGTACATTAGAGTACAAAGGATTTATTCACCAAATTAAAGGCCATCCTTTAAATAAATTAATCAGGTTAATCCCTCCAGGAGAAGAAAGCCCATCAAACATTAACTTAAAGGTGCTATAAACAATAATTGATATGTTGTCATAAGATTCTGGGAAATATTTGACATTGCTGTTGTTTGTTTCTGAATCATAAAGAAACCCCTTCCATGAAAGACTGTTACTTTCATTCTCACTTTTTAAGGGTGGCGAGGGTCAGAGGCTTGAATCAGGGTAGCAGAGAGGGGGTAGCAAGCACTAGAGAAAGAGACAATGGATATTTCCAACCAAAGTATAAAATATCTACTATAAGATTCCTACCTTTCCCATTATAATTCGTCTATCCATTCGATATAAAGCTTTGGCTGCATCAGAATTAGTATAGAATTCTACAAAACAATAAGGGTCTTTCCCAGATGCCTGGCAAGAAAAAAGAAAAATGATTTTAATATTAGTCTGAAGAATGTTATCCTTACAAAGTGTTATACATATTGTACATATTTACTGGAACACATCAGTAGCTAAAAGCAAAAAAGTACAATTGAAATGTTTTTGCAATTTTCTAAATTATAATGTTTATTAAATGAACCATTTTAGCAAAGCACAAGCAATGTATTTCTGAGAATTTGCTTCCAATTATTTTCCTCATAATTTTAAACCTTTCTTTTTATGATAATTCTTGAAAATGTTAAAATCATGGTTAAACATCAAAGTCATTTGCCATCAAACTCCATTGTTTAAACTGTTAAACTTCAAAATTTGGACCACCAAATTCAAAATTTTCTACTGCCTATTTTCCCAGTTCCACGATTTTTCAGGAAAGTTTCTGCTAATATATACAGAAAAACCTCAGCATGTAGTGGCACTCTCAGAAGATATGCAAAATCAAGTCTAGAAACTCAATAAATTGAATTTATTTAGAGAATCGTACTTACAGTGCGACGTGGAAAAGTATGTTGACTTTTAATGTATTTGCATACTTCTATGCACAGCTTTTACACGCCTTATTTGGTAAAACCAGACAGCTTCTCATTGTAATATGTCGGGCTAACGTAAAAAAACCCATGCATAAAAGTATTTGAATACATTAAAAGTGGTCATACTTTTGGGCATCTAGCTGTAAGAGAGAGCGTGAGAAATATTCAAGTTTGGCGGCTAAAACTTTGAAGTTTAATGGGATGACAGAACATGTTTTTGTCATGACTGTTCACAAATAGATGCAAGCAAAGGTATTTCAAAACAACTAAGAACTTGTCACACACACCTATCTATTTTGAACAGTGTATTTTTACCAATGATTCATGATAACTTAACATTTTATTAGCAGTATAGCAGTGCAGTATAGCTATTATCTTTTATATTAATTGGTATGCAATACTGCATGAAAAACTTTAAATTTGATTGTTTTCTTTCTACAAGTCAGTTGCATTGCTTAATTCTATTTTTGAAGCATCCAGAATGACGTAAAATGTTCACAATCAGCTTCCTGGTACAATAATCTGAGAACAGAAGAAGCTACTGAGATAAAATAGTTATGTTACCTTTAGGAAAATATATCTAAAGCTACAAACAACAAGAGAGAATCAACAAACAATCCTGTTTATGAAGAATGAGGAGTTTAAAAGTCAAACCAAGTCTAAGATGTTAAAAAATTCTCTTGCAATAAATAATTTAGCATTACTGCCAGTATTTTGAAAAATGAATGTCAGTTCAGAGCTAAAAGGACTTCAATTGACCCATAATAATCTTTCAATAGCCAATATTTCTCCAAGGGAGAAGAGATCCAAATGGAGTCCTTTCAAGCAAATTAACTAAATTACTAAATTGTTGAATGCAATACCAACATGATTAGAAAAAGATAAAATAATAGTAACTAAAGAGCTGAGTGGTTTATTTTAATGAATTTTATTGGAGTATTCAACTACATCCAACGCAAACAAATCTCCATTATTCTTGACCACATGTTGGCAATAATAATTTTAAAAAAGCCAATTTGAACACCAAATAGATTCGTATTGGCTTTAAGTTGGGAAAAAGTTATATAATCACTTATCTAAACATAAACATAATCCCAAGGGTTTCAACAACAAGCATGCAGTAATCAAGTCACACAATAAAAAAGGGGTTATAGTGTATTATCAATGTTTTTATTGTAACTTCCCATTAATGTAACAGAAAAAAATATATAAGGAAAATAAAATTTGGAAATACCAGATATAGACTAAAGTTTGTAATTACATCTGTTATAAAACTTCATTATTTTAGACTGGATTACCCTGAAGGGTTTCTATAAATTGAAATTCTTAACAGAGAAAATACATTTGTATTGGACCAAATGACAATGACAAATTTCAGAAGAAAATCGACGTGAGGTTCATTTTTAGTCTTTTCTGACATCTACTGAAAGATATGAAAATACTGAAACCCTTTAGAACTATAGAACAAAGGCACCTTAAAATCTTGCAAATTAACAACATTCATTAGTATGTTGTAAATGAAAACATAGCGTTTCAAATCGACGACTGTTCGTCATATTTGAGATAGATTGATAGTGAATGAAATCAAACATTCACGGATGGACTTCCACAAAACAAAGAAAGAGAACATCAGGTTTGACTGAGTTGGTTTAACATCGTACCAGAGATTCAGGCTCTCGTTCAACGCCATAAATCATAACTCAATTCGTCACTTTGTGTCAAGAAAGTCAAAGAATCGCGAATTTAGTTTGAAAGGGAAGGCAGATGGTAAATAAAGATTTTTTAACCTGGAACTAATTTAAAGTCAGTCTCAGTTCGATTGGGAACAAATCCAAAAAATGTTTCACTTTTGAAAGCTGAAAAGCAGGCAAGAGAATCTTTCGTGAGACCTCAAATAGTCTCCAACAGAGAATTAGGTCAGACGACGAAAAGCGAAAGAGAAGGGAGTAACTGGTTTTGAAAAAGAAAACCACGTAGAAAATAGAGAAACTCACTTACAATTTTTGGTTATTCCACGCTCAAGATCTATGTAGAAGATCACAGCCAGAAATGACTCTAAGCGGTTTACACTGGGTGCTTGTAACACCGACAAAGCCTTGGAGAATTGAAATAACTAATCATGTGGAGCCTAGGATAATAATATTTGGTTTGATTGGTAGACCCAGGAGCCGGGCGTTAGATAAACATATCTTACAAAGTTCTATAGGACTGATGCACGCTCTAATGAATACACATTAGCCATACATTGTATCTATATAATATTAGTCCTATTGATATTATCAAGAGGACTAGTTCAGACCGTTCTCCTTGGTCTTTTAATTCTCCAACAAGGCTAACCAGCTTCCTTTAAGTATCATACTACAACAGTCAAAACAGACCGACGTTATTTAGGATAAAGTACGGGTTGTTGGTAAACTTCAGATGGCTCGCAAGGTTTATCTTTTAACTAGTGTAGGAGAACTACAAATTTATTACATCATCAAGTTTAATTTTTAGCTCCGACGTGGCTGTCACCAAAATAATCGTGTCAGACTATCGTAGGTGGTTATAGATTGCCTGTAGAGTCAATCATCTATCGGTATTCCCAAACAATCTTCAGAACATCGCTCGTTGTTCACAGCGAACCGGCGTTTCGTTCACGCACTGAACCAAGATCAAACATTAACCATTTTGTAGCTCGTACTTACAGAATTGATTATCTTACATCTTGATACAGGAGCTACTCCGTTGAATATAGAATGAATCAGTTCCTCTGTACATGAAGGATCCAAGTTTCCCACGTAACTGAAGAAGGGAAAATCATTGAAAATGTGCGTAAGATGGCCGAATCTCAACGTACACACACACTCAACTTCCTGTAGTATTTACACTAATTTACTCGGCAATGTTCTACTTACAGGCTTCTGTTTTCCTCATCCCCATTAGCCTAGAATGGAATAGAAGCATTCCAGTTGATATAGATGATCAAAAAGAGGGGAAAATCCTGTCAAAAACTTACCTCCATGGTGAAAAATTTCCCAGATAACACGCGAAGATAAGAAAAGAAAAGCTCTGTGCTTCAACTGCACATGCGCAATCACTCCAGTGACGTCACATCATTGACCGCTGACCGGGTTTTTCACGTGCTCATGGTTTGTTATGTTCACGTGTACGTGACTTGGACGCACGTTTCAATATTTACAAGAGAACGAAAGGTCGTAAAGAAACGTGTCTAGATCTTTCGCCATGCTTTCTGGAGACAGCTCCGCTCTTATAATAAAATATCACAGCGCTAAGCGATTTTTTGATAATTAACAGCAATCCCAGCTTAAACTTTTTGCGGACTTATTGTCTGCGCATACCTCGCGATTGCAATCAAAACACAAATAAGTGATTAAGATTAAAATTGCTTTTATTGAATAACTTGTTTTGGATATTAAGTTTAAATTGCTAAACTCAAAATATCACGAACATTTTCAAGTACTAAATAAAATATATAACCCTTTCTGGACGTGAAAATGTTACATTTTTATACCATTCAAACACTGTTGATTTCATCATCACTATGCCTGATTTGTGGCAACATATGATATGAGAAATGCTTTTGTCTAGTCAGGACTGGGGCTTGTTTGGGCAAGGTTGTGTTGGAGAAAAACTGGAGCTAAGAAAGACTAATGTGATTATTATACTCAACAAAATATCTGCATTCTGATTGGTCTAGAGCAAATGCATAAATAGGTAATAGAGTGCTATTTGATTCCACATTGCACTCTGTTAGGTAATAATTTTATTTTATTGAATAAAAATGTTAAACTTTTAATATATTTTCATTAACATATTTTTCGTAGCTTTGTTCCTGTATTACTAATTATTTTGAATAAAATTTAAAAACTTGAGGCAGGAAACCATTCAAGTCTTAGTTTTGTCTTGTGTTTGGTACACCTTGTTTTTTGTATTTTGTTGAGTTTATTATAAATAAAAAATCACAAACTGCTTGCACAATTCAGGATTTATGGTCACTCATGATGATTTGAAAATTCTCAAATTGCACTCCCCTTGATCTCTTTCAAATTATCATTCGTGCCCATAAATCTCAAATTGCACAAGCAGTATATGCGATTTCCTATACAAAGAATCAGGAGAGTAAAACACCCCCTCCCACCCTCCCATGGGGGTTGAAAGGTAGCTTGGATTACAATTTCAAAGTGAGAATTGTCCTCAATCTGCTTTTTTTAGTTTTCAAACCCCTGTTCACAAAATATGTACAAAACTATTGCCAATCCCAGCCAGAATGCACTGTTCCCTAGAGCTTGTGAAAATGAATGACTCCAATCTATCACAAAGACTATCCTAAGTAGTTCTTTTACCCATAAGATATGTTCCACTTTTAAATATGTAAATTTGTACAGAAGCACAACTATATAATTCTTCATCTGATAAATATCTCAAAGATGGCTTTAATAGTGTAGTTCCTTTGCTAATTCCTTAGCTATGGTATTAAGCTGAATATTTGTTGTTCCTTCATAAATTGTCCCTGAAAAATTATTTATTGATAATTAGTAAACAAATTATGTACATTAATCACAAGGACAATAATGATGGTTGTCATGGTAATCATGAACTGGTGTTGGTGGTGGTGACAAGGGTGGTGAGTGATGACAATGTTGATTGCAATGATGATAATTTGGGAATTTTGCAGTTCTAGAAATCAACAACCTTCAAAAAGAAAAATTGTCTATGACTAATGGTTTAAAGTGGACATATTTGATTATACTTTCTCTGAGGAACATTCTGAAGATTAGAAATATCTATATATATTAACTCAATATAGGGATGCATTGTTCACCAGAAAACCAGAAATTCATCTAAATGGGTTAATGATCTCAGTTATCTTAAGTGTAAGTCTGGCTGGCTAATGACCCCTGACCCAACACACTTCAGACTAGCTAGTGGTTCACTCTTCAAACCATCAAGTCATAATCCTTACCTATTTTACAATCTCTGTAATACTTCTCAATGGGGTAGCTCTTGGAGAATCCAATCCCACCCATCCATTCAATACATTTAGATGTTGTCAAAGTTGCTACCTTAAAAGAATGGCATTTGGAGTTTCAACATGATTGGCATGTAATGATGTCAGAGTAAATTATGTTGTTTCATTCTAAACTATCATTTGGCATCCCATTTATAATTTATTGCTGCTTTTTGGAATATCATTTTTTAATAAAACTGCCATATTTGATAAACTCGCAAAATTCTCAGAATAAAAGCTCTTCTAGAGCAGGGTTATCAAAATGAGATTATCTCTAATACAGGATTAAGTTTTAGGTTCCAACGAATCTGCATTTTTTATTTCTTTTTAATTAAAAGACAGTTTATCAATACAATTTTTTACAAATTCCTCAGTGATTAAAATTTTTCTTTCTCAAGGGAGCTAAAGGAGATTTAACTTCAATTTAAAGAAAAAGGAAGTATGTTTATGTTTAATATCTCGCACCAACTTCCATATCATCTCTTCTGAAAAAAGCCAATGCAATCACCAAAGAGTATCAAATCAACTGATTTTTAAATGTATGCATGAAATCACACTGAGTTCAGAGATTTGGCTTCTTTTAAGTACGTGTAGTTACCTCACTGGCATAATATTTAGCCATGGCTGCTTGTTTTACAAATGGAAGTCCTGTTTCTTTTCTACGAGCTGCATTATAAACCAGCAATCTTGCTGCTTCAATTTGAGTGTGGACTTGTGCAATTTGATGTTGCATACTCTACAAAAGATTGTATCGAAGTAAATACAAAGTAAGAAGGCTTAGCTTGAACAATTTCTTCATCTTATTATACATGCTTTCATAACTGAACCTAGATATCAAAATGGTTCCCAAGGCTGGTAATTTAAATATAGAGGCAAAAGCAGGGAAGGGAAGACCATCCCAACTAAAAATGCTGTGACAAGACAATGCCCATGTGATGAAGGTTGAAAAAATGCCAACAAGACCATGAACCACCTTAGTTCATCATATTCATTTGAAAAAGACTTCATACCTGGAAATCCCATATTTTTTGGCCGAATTGCTTTCTTTCATGAGTGTATGGAATAGTCACATCAAAACATCCTTGTGCCAAGCCAACCATCTAAACACAGACCATCAGATGTAAAAAATTAATTTTTAATTCACTTTCTTTGTCATTGTTTCATTCTCTGACTGTTTACAATAATCAATTTTTCAATTTTTCTTTTCTTTTATTACCTGAGCTCCTATGCCAATTCTTCCTTCATTTAGCATACTAATTGCATACAGATATCCAAGGCCTTCTTTCCCAAGTATATTACTGACTGGAACCTGCAATTGATTTGCAATTAATCAATATTAACTGATAGACAATACATTAGTAGATTACAGCTACATATAAGGAATTGCAACAAACACTTCTACCTTGACATCATCAAAATGTACTGGGCAAGTTGAAGAAGCTCTGATCCCAAGCTAAAAAGGAAATAAAATGAAACAATTAAATTATTACATCATATAACATAAATAATAAATTATTAGAGATTTTAATTAACAACCCCCAACCTTGACACATTTTGGATTTACTTATTAAATTTACTGTAACCAGCTGATTTGTGAATCATTTAGTTAAGTGATTCAAAATTGGTAAAATAGCTTCCTAATTTAATAACACCTCTTTCAGGATTTAGTTGTTAAAATATAAAAGAGTATAACTTACTTTATCTTCTTTCTTATCTATGGTGAGTCCTTCTGTTTCTCGTGGTACTATAAATGTTGTGATTCCTTTGTGTTTCTGGAAAGAATCCACCACAGTTAGTACATAAACATCTTGTATGCAATGTATTGGACACAGAGACAAAGGTTCAACAGTTGATAGCTATATTGTCTAGTAGTAAACAAGAGAGATTTTGGTGTTTCAATCATGTTGGACTTCAAGTAGGTTCAAGTAAAAATCTTGAGCAGTTACTGAGTATGGCTAAAAGTTAAAAATTCTTCTTCTGCTACTGGATGCCATCAGTATAAATATATGCAACCTTGTTGCCATGGTGACAAAAAATATTCATTCTGACATCATGAGAAGTTATCAGTGTATACTTTTTTACCTTTGATTTGTCTGCATTAGCCATGACTAAGAAGACTCCAGCATGTTCAGCATTAGTAATCCACATCTTGGAACCATTAATGACATAGTAATCTCCGATCTTCTTAGCTTCACATTCCATAGCAAAGGCATCACTACCAGAAGAAACTTCTGACAGACAAAAACTACCAACCTTCAAGCAAAAACCATTGATTTTTTAATCTAAAGTGATTACAAACAGAATCCTGAGGATAGGTTGTATCTCTTGTCATAGCACCTACTGTGTCTGTGGCAAGCCTTGGTAGATACTCCTCCTTCTGTGATTCAGTACCATACTGTATAATCAGTGAATTAATCAGAGTATTCTGAACATCACACATGACACTGACTGAAGGATCAACCTTGGCTAGTTCTTCTACCACCAAGTTAGCAACAAAAAATGATGAATGAGATCCTCCATATTCTGCTCCTATCTCTATACCCATAAACTAGAATAAACAGAAAATCTGAGTTGGTATTTGTTCTTTTGTAGCATGTGAATGTTACTAAAAGTGAATATAATTCAATTGAACAGTCCCTCAATCAATGATGGGTCCATCTCTTATACCACTACACTATATCATATCTTATATACCCCTTGACTGAACAATCCCTCAATCACTGATAGGTCCATCTGAGAATTGTTGTCCATTTCTGCAACTAGTGGTTTGATTTTATCTGCTGCAAACCTTGCAACTTAGAAATAAAGGGAAAACAAGCAATCAGAATAAAGTATCCATTGTAGCATGTGAATATTATGCACCAATCAATGTTTAGCCCCAGGGTGAGGATGCTCAGGCAACCCAGGAAGAATTGACATAGGATCTTGCTCCTTGGGTCAGGCATTTGACAAGTGCATTCTCCCCCAGAATAGGAGGGGAATTTGACACTTGACAGAATGAGAGAGACTGGGAGGGAGGGGAAATTTGACATTTGTTAGAGTCCTGGGGTATAATTGACTCTACCATCTCCAAAAATGTAAATTACCCCTGGGTCTAAACATTGATAGGTGCATTAAGGTTATATAGGAGTTTTTTGGACTGCCTATTCTTGGTTTGCAATCATTCCCAAGAGAGCAAAATAACAAAAGGCATGTCCACCATGTTGGAAGATATAACAAAGGAATTCATTAAAAATCTTTTGTCAAATTCTTCCAACATGGCCGCTATGACGTCAATTGCAAACCAATAATACTAATCTACATGTAGAAAGAGAATGATTCTGAAAAAAAAATTAAGAAAAAATGAAAAAACGAGGTAATCACAAATCTTCCCCTACCAGCTTGCTTCATCATTTCTTCTTCATCAGATAATAAGTCTACAGGGCCATGTAATACCCTATCTGTTCCTGTATTGTGTACATTAGCAAATGACGAACACCAATGCCGGCTAAACTCTACTGGTCTTGCTATTCTTCTTACACTAAAATTTGAAGCTCTAAATAACGATCTAGTAACCTATTAAACATATAAAACTGTTAATAAATATTACTACACCATTTAATAACATAAAGATATAATATCTTACCGTTGAAAGAGCCATAATATTTTGATAAAAAAATTATAGTTAAAATTTAATATTGCATAACACGCCCGCGATATAATCGGTCAGCAGTTATTTACCCATCAGTCTGTTCGAGCTTAGTGCGTGGGAATTTTTTTACATCAGAAAAAAAGCTTAAAAATATATTTGTTTAGATGATCAAAAGAACTAAAGGAAGAAAATAGATCTAATATGTGGATTTAACAAAAAGACGAGAGGAACGTACTGATATAGCACGCTTATCCTACGGTGGGGAAAGTACGCGCTACATGTCCAGCCTTCTGTAGAAATGTTAAAGTACAGGTAGGAAAAGCCAGATAGACAAATAGTGAGTATAGTGTGCTAAAGGCAATTACAAACAATTCAATCATAATTTAGAAGACGTTTCGGACAGAAGAGTAGAAGTCTTCTATAAAGATAATTATGCTTATATAGGTAGATATAGAGCACACGAAGGGCGATACGAAACGTCAGTGAAGGGACGCATCTTTTTCCTACAGTGTTGTACAGATTTCCTTGATTGGTTATGATATTAAACTGTTAACCATATCAGGGAGCATGAGCCGGGGGAAAATTCTGCTACCGTCACAACCTTTGGTATACGCGAAGGAGCAAAACGACTGTGGAGCCTGCTCCCCGAGCGAAACCCTTCGTGTGTACGTTTCTCCTTTGTGTGTATAAAGGAAGAGGGAGGATCACATAAATTTATGCCATGTCAGGATCAGATTAAGTATTAAATGCTTGAAAAAGGTGGACGTGAAAATTTAGTCCAAACCCACACGGAGAGTCCACGTCATTTTGCAGCTCTAAATTTGAAAACACCCCTCCCCCCCATGCTAATTTATGACAAGAGAGTATTGTAAAAGTAAGGGGACTGATCTAATAGATTGACATATTTTTCACTTGATACTTGACGTGTGTGGTGTGCTATCATTTCTGAAACCCAACGAAGAAGAAGAAGGAAAAAAAAAAAAACAAACAAACAAACAAATGAAAAACAGGGACCCTTGCGGGATTCGAACCCGGGTCTGCCACGTTAATGAATTCAAAAAATCTGTGAACACGCTAACCATACCCCCGAGACATTCCCTTGAAAGCTGAGGCGCAGTATGGATTTCCGAGCTTGACCGGCGATTAAGTGC
>WUAP02127232.1:0-14638 GCA_015163945.2 Stichodactyla helianthus | reverse complement strand
GATATGCGTATACCGAAATATAATTATTTGGATCTAGCTGATGTACGTATTAAGTGCAAATCTCCAAATAAAATCTGCCTGTCTGTCTGCCTGTCTGACACATTTTACTTCACTAGGGTTTTTTAATTTATTTTAATTTTAATTTTAATTTTTAATTTTTAATTTTTATTTCATTTCACACCCCCCCCCCCGTGGTAAATCCTGGCTACCCATTTCTATTTTCATATGATACTGAAATACAAAGCACACAGAATTGTGTATGGCAACACGTTAGTCGATTTGGTCAATTTTATTCCAAATTATTTAAATTTACCTAATTATACTATCGCGTACCGAAAAATGTCTCAATGATAACTTAGCCCCTGACAGGTGGTTTCATTCACTGTTGTAGTTGCGAAGTACACAATAATTAAAACAGCCAGAAAGGAAAATAATTAAACACGCAACAGGAATATGAAACCAGAATGGAGTGCTTCAATGTTTAGCTATAAAATATTAAAAAAAAAAACATAAGTTCACGCAATTTTCAACAAAACGGCGGCAAAAGACCTGTCAGCTGTCATAGCCTAAATTAGCTTGTCTCTCTGAACCATCTGAGCGGAAGTAGTTTTTAACCAATCATAGTCCGTTATGGCCGGGCCTCTGTCAAAGCGATTTTTTTCCCCTACCTGAAAATTTTGACAATTTAAATCTTATATATTTTGAGTTCTATAGGAAATCCAAAACTGTTATAGTACACTATGAATAAAAAATATCACGAGAGATTATTTTGAAAACAGAGAGTGAAGGCCGAACGTTTTGACCAACAATGCTTTGCGTAACCAGTTGTTCGTTCCGCTGAAAGTCATCGCTAATTGACCAACATGATCGAGTGTAACTAATCAGAATGCACGATTTTAAATCGAATCCTAAAGTGATGACGCCATATGTTTTATAGAATCATGCAGTAAATATTAATTATGCTAGAATGCTAATTATTTTCTCACGGTACGGAATGAATACAAGCGTGTTTTTGTTCTAAGGTGTTTACTCCTGAGATATGGTTTGGTGGTTATATAAGTGAATGTCAGTTAATGTAAATCATCGAAGATATCTCTAAATGCCTAGCTACAGTAAAAATATAAAAAACAAAATCCAGTAAGTAGTGTCATATCACTGAAATTCACATAAGATTTGTCTTCGAAATGCAATGACTAATACCATGTAATATACTGCTTCATTGTAATGAATGTAATTATGTTCGAAAATAATTTATATTCGTTCGAGAGTTAGAATATAAGTGAATTTGCGTTGAAGGCTGACAGAAGATTTGTAGTCCCGTGAGTCCGTTAAACGAGATATGGCTTGTTGACGGGATAATTTCCCTTATACAAGTCACTTAATTTTGGCCGGTTCACTTCAAGCTGTTTGGAGCCAAGCCCAAAAAAAAAAAAAAAAAAAAAAATTAAAGCCTTGTACATTTCCATATTTCCGTATCCCATGCAGAAATAAAACACTAAAAATCGGTGACGTCACACTTTTTATTAGCGAATCGGACAATTTTTTTCGATATCCCGGATCACTTTGACTTCTAACCAATACGCTCGTGCTATCTCTAGTGCCTATAGAAAGAAGTTATTTGATATCCACTTAATCTCTCGGACTGTCATTGCATTCGACATTTATTGGAGTGCTGGCAATATTTCCAACTTTCCGATCGAAATTCGCTTAAGTACGATTCGTTTCTCGTTGGGATCGATTTTCAGAAGCATTGGAGTTTTTTGTGGTCCTCATTATTCTCGAAGACTTACAAATGCAGAAAGAAATCTTTCTAGTTTTGAGTGCAGTTATAGTTTTTGTCTATCCTGATTGTCACAGATCTGAGAGCTCTCTTGCTCTCTTAGGGTTTACAACCAGGTCTTTCGCGAGCGTGGATATTCACGATTGCTTTCAGCAGTGTAAACAAGAGCCTTCTTGTCAGAGTCTAAACTACTATATCAAAGGTTCGCTGTGTCAGCTGAACAATCGGACAATCTCACAGAAATCGTCCTACTCTGTGGAGAAAAGGGGATCTACGTACTTTGAAAACCCATTCAAAGGTAAGGAAAATTTTCTCATTTAAGCCTTAAAGACTTTAACTGGTCTATTTTCCTTGAACAAATCTGTTTTTTTTTTTTTTTTTTTTTCATTCTATTTATTTGTTTTTCATCTGCCATTTCGAAGAACATTTCGACAAATACCTTTGTGGTTAAAAAGTTATTCATTTTAAGCCTTTAAAATAGCAAAATGCAAACTTTAACTGCCATAAGGACCAATTATATTTTGAATAAAAGCTATATCTATATAAAACTATAAGGGTTTTGATGTTTAGAATTTTCTTGTTCTTAAGTTGCAAAATTTTCTTTCCTAAACAAATTGCTTTTTCCTTTTTATATATTTGTTTTTCAACTGCCATTTGGATGAATATCTTTAGTTAAACGCTAATATCTATAGTGACTATCGTATCAGTTCAACGCTTGGCGGTTTGTTGTTAATCAGTTGCAGAATATTTTGTTTTTTCTTATTGCTTTTCCTTTGTTTTTATATACTTTTTCATGTACAAATATCTTTAGTTAAAAGCTAATTTGGAGATTATAGTTTCGACGTTTGGAGGTTTCTCGTTTTTCAATTGAGTGCAGAAAAATTCTTGTTTTTATTCTCTTAATTGTTTTTATTTGTTTTCTACTGCAAAGCTTTTCAAGCGCGGACTGACACACTTTTAAGGGGAAACTATTAATATCCAAACGAGGCTTTACACTTCTGTTTTGACTTTAGTTCCTTTAGGTACATCAGAATTAGTTCCCGCCATTTCTTGCCAAGAGATCAATGACACATCATCGAATGCACAAGATGGTTACTACTGGATTCTGGACGAGAGAACACCAAAACCAGTCAAAGAATACTGCAACATGATGCCAAATGGTAAGGCTACCATCAATTATGTTAATGAATCAATTATCTATATGGTTTAGAGAAAGATGTAAACGAAAAAATTATATATATATATATATATATACTTATTTCAATTAAGTTTGTCACTTTAAAACCTAGAAAGCCGAGACCGACAAGACTTATGGGTAGATAAATTTTATACGTTTCTACCATATTTTTATAACTATTTTACTGGATTTGAAATCTTTTGCCAGCCAGTTTCACCTCATGTGACCATTCGAAAAGTTAAATTTGTGTCAAGTGACATTACTTGTTAGTTAAGTATATTTCCCGTGATCCTCCACGGTCCCAGCTTTGTAGGTTTTTGGTGACTAACTTTCTTGAAATAAGTATATATATATATAAATCTATGCAACATGATATCAAATGGCCGAAAAGCTATACGACAATCACTTATGTTACCATAATGAATCGATCATCTATACAGTTTAGAGGAAGAAGGTGTAAACAAAAATATATAAAGATATATATGCAACAGGATATTAAATGGCCGGAAAGCTATACGATAATCAATTGTGTTTTAATGAATCGATTATCTATATTGAGGTTTTTCATGTGACGTCACGGTTTCGAGAAATTTGTTTTGTCTGAAAAAGAAGTTTACAGCCAAATTTTTTACATAGATATTAGAAAAATTATGAAGTTCCGTGACGGTTTTTCCAAATCCAGAAAAAAAAGGTGAATTTTTGAACCTTTGTAACACTTTATGAAATCATACCATGATAGTTTATGTATAATCTCAACATTTTTTCCCCATAATAATAAAATTTAATATCAGTATGACAAATTGGAAATAAAGGCCCAGTTCAGTCGTCGAACCTTTGTCGTGCCGAATTCAATGTAAATGAGAAGTGATAATGAGTAGAAACAAAATATTTGACAAATTTGCATTAGATTCGACGCGGCAAAAATGCGACGTCTGAAATGGAACTCAGCCCCTTTTTCAAACAAAACAAATTTCTCGCAAGCTGACATCACATGGAAAGCCTCAATGGTATTTGGAGAGAATAGGTGTCAACGAAAAAAAAAATCTTGAATTATTTTAAAAAGTAAACAAGGATTGAACGAAAATTGTTGTCTCACAGGGAGTCCTCAAGCTCTCAGAAATTTAAGTCATTACATTTAATTTAATAGAAGGAATTACGGCTTAAGTTGTGATTTCTTCCTAACATCGAGAAGTCTAAAGCTGTTAAACAGGCAAAATTTGCGGCAATTACCAGAGGAAAAACTGTCAATTAGAAAGTAATAAGAAATTTATTGATCCATTTGTCGTTGAAAAAAATTCAATTAGCAAAAACGAATACATCAACAATGTTTGAATCAGTTTAGATAAAAATCTCTAGTCCAATAACTAAAGTGGAAAATTGTCTTATCACTATGTAAATTGACTTACTATCCTCTGGCAAGCTATTTTCAAGAGTAGTACCCAAGTCAATATAACTAACAGTTTTTTCTTAAGCAATGTATGACGCGCGCGCGCAAGTCTCTGCATTGTGTGATACATTATAGGAGATGTGAGCACGAGAAAAGCGAGTTTAGGAACACGAGGCATGGCCGAGTGTTTCTATTGCCTTTCGAGTGCTCTACATCTACTAGGGTGTTTATATCACAGTACTGAGACATAAGCAATCGTTTTATACGTAATGTTTATAAAATATTTTTCGCTGTTTTAGCGCGAGCGTATCTCTGCCCTCTGATATAAACACGTTAGCCAGCCAGTGATTCTAAGTGTTGATAAAGCAGCAAAAGAACACGCAAAAAGCGTTTTAAAAAGTTATAATTACCAGAGGGAGGATAAACATATCGCGTCGACCAATAGTGCTTTAAATTAATGCGCGATTTTTCCAAAATGACTTTTTCCCAAAAAATAAGATCAAATATGCAATATTTGCTCTTTAAGCTTTCAAAACATGTATACTTTATGGGGAATTTTCTACAAATAGGCATTTTGCAGCATACAGTCACATGACGATATATCACATCAATAGCGAATGAATTGAGCTCACGGTCCCTTGGGGAAGGCTCCACTGGATGCCAAACAAACATTAAAATGCTTAGTATCTTAAGATCAAAAGGGTGTTTACAGCTTTTAATGAAATATTTTACAGAATACGTTTCTACCCTTTTGAAATTCAGTGACAATTCTCTTAAAGAAATGAAATAATTTTTTTTGCCATCCAGTTACAATCACGTTATAATTTGTTGCAAATGGCCTATTAAACGCGCTAAGAGCTTTCAAAAAACAATCCCGATTGTACGGTGGTTCTTAAGTGCCATCAAGATTTGCTACTTTTTTTCTGGCCATTGCGCCTTACGTTGCGTTGCGCCTTATGTTGCGCACGTTGCGCCTTCTAGCGTAGCATTGCGGGCTCAAAGTCTTCTGCTTGAATTGTGGCCAAATTAAAACATTGCGGACGAACAAGCGTCTTTAGATTTGGAAATTGATCAAAATTGACTATTTCATTTTACTTTTTATTTTTCATTTTTCATTTCTTTATCTTCTTTATTTATTTCTTTCCTTTTTCCTTTCTTTATGAAGAGAATGTCAGGGGATCTGAAATAGGCAATTTGCATACGAAACTAAAGAGGTATTGACCTACTGATACTTTTGCAAATTTTCTTTAGAAAAAGACAATAGCTCCTGTCTGACGCTATCCCCTGGAAAATCAACAGGAACAAACTCGATCACTGTCACAGGCACTACATTTGAAGTACGTATGATCTTTAGATTAGATGATGATAGTTTTCTCATTACTGAAAGTCTTTTGCGAGCCCAACTCACAGCGCATGTTATTGCCAACGAAGTTGGCAAACATAGAGGAGTTTGAGTTTGCTACGGAAGTGCGTCATTTCTTTCGTTCTAAACAGGTTTGACAAGTAAGCGATTCAAAATAGAAAGAACGTTGCTTGGAAATGAAATAGGACAAATAATATGAATAGACTGAAACAGCAATATAATTAAATCCCTCTGTTCTAGTGCCCTTGGTCTTGATACCACGTCCTATTCACTAAATCTGTCTACATTAATATGTAGCTCAAGGCGAGAAATTTATTTCGAGTCAAAGTGTTTCCTATATATGGCGCTTAAAGTATCATATTCATCGATGCGGCATATATTTATATCAAAACAGAACATTATGTCGACAGCATAATGACCTATATCTCGAAACAGTACACCATTAGATCCGATAATCCAACAATATGCATAGGGAATTGTTTAGTAACCAATGAGAGGATTGGATAATTTTACGTAAGAGTACTAAAGGCGCTTTTCACTTACACGCGCCCTCTTTCTTCACTATCCCCACAAGATAGATCAATCAATTATAATCTTAGAAACAACATATAATGTTTTGACATAAATGGTATTTTTGTTATTACTAAGGTGTTTTGCGACTCTGGGTGGACTTTGATCGCTCGGTTTTCTAACAATGACACAAAGAACTGGATGAGAGATGACGGTCATTGGTGGTATGACGTCGTGACAGACCAAGGTAACATCACAAGTACATCTGTCAATCAAGACATGATATCACCTGCCTTCTGGTCAGTCCCAGGCAGCGAGATCAAGATCACACGATCTGACGATTCGTCTCACACAGCACTTCTACGAACCACATCCAACTGTCTGAGATCTCGTACATTTCGTGCAATGATAATAAGCTATGGGAACTTTAGAAACCGTGTCGTCTGGGCGAGTGACAAATGTCTTGGAAGCTGCGATGTAGTGTATGGTGGGCAGTACTCATCTAGTGATGGATTTTCTCAAGTCAGTTGCAACGGTACTGACATGCAGAGCAGTAACAATATCGGATTCTGGTGTCACTGGTCAGCGGATGCCTCTGTGATGATGATTGGTGGAGGAGGTAGAGCATGCGCAAGAGCTGATCATGGAATTGGCATCACAGAAGAAAATGAATCGGGCTTTGTGACATCAGCTGTTGAATGTGATTTCGGGGATGTTATAAATGAAGGGTTTGGCTCTTGTCCTACAACGTCGTACTCGCTTAACTTATGGATCCGATGAATTTTGTAAAAATTACTAAATTTTGTCCTTCAAGTAAAATTTATGTTTTTTCCCTGAAAAATACAATAATTAAAAATTGTCCTACTTCATTATGACGTCACGGCTTGTTTATGAGGGGGACAGAATCGTCCGGAACAATAGAAATTTGAACAAAATTCGCTCTTCTAAGAAAAGATTACTCTCAAACTGTATGGTTTCCAAGTATATAAGATGTACTGATGTTTAATATACGATACTTACTGTATTTTGTGGCTGATATTGCATTTCTACGGTTCACAAAACGTAGTTTAATATCGATATTCTTTGCGTTGTTATTGTTTTGTCACCCTCCCACGGCCGTAACTAGTCGTTCTAGCGCTTTTGCAGTAATTGGAGACACTCACTATCACTCACATTAACTGTTATAAGCATACGCCGCCAACTCTCAGTTCAAATGTTGATTTTTACGGACGGACGAAAACCGTAGAGCCCGGAGAAAAACCCTCGTGGCAAGGGAGAGAATAACACATCTAACAAACTCTACTCACATGTGGCATCCGACTCACAGTGGTGAGAGGCGTACGTTTTTACTGGTACGCCACCCATGCGCCACCCACAGTTTTCTCAGTACGAATAGACTGCACATCCGGTGCATGCTCGTGCATGCATGCCATGGAAGCTATTATACTCATAGATCTAAATATAGACCTTTTTCTTAGGGTTGCGAACGCATCCGAACATGACAGGCCACGACCACAAAACGCAAATTTAGAAAAATCGAGATTCAGAGGTAAATACTCAATTTTTCGAATTCTTGTTAAAACTTTTCAAACAAATATGCGATGATTTTCGTCATAAAGCCGGCTCCTTTTCTGATACTGTGCGAGCAGAGTCTTCTTTAACCTACTCCAGATGTAAAAGAAGACATTACGAGCAGGATACTCTTCTGATATCGTAACCCTTCATTCCTTGGATTTGGATGAGCGCGCAACCTTGAGAAACAGGTCAATTGTAGCGTTCTTGTCCAGTGAGTTTTCTTGGGACTTGTCTATTTATTCCGTATAGTAGTATAGGTAACATACTTGAGGACGTTCTTTCATGAATCTGGCCATGGCAGATTTGGGGTCAAGTCTAGACACATAATATTTTGAAAATATAGAATGAAATTTAGTATCATCACAGCATGTCACTGGACGTGTTCATACTCGCCTGGTCACAAAATAGAATAGATTTCTTCCAAGTACCATATCGAATAGCCTCCTTCACAGACGTTCTTAGTAAAGCGTTGCGTGACGACACTAAGGACGTATACACAGTATACACAGGAGGCTACAAATTAAACGGATCGTTTTCGATATCCAGAATGAAGGACAAAATCAGTTTGCCCTCGAAACAAACGACTTCCTCCATTACTATCGTTTGCTCAGTGATGTTTGTGCTGGTGTGTTGTGGTGAGTTTGTACGAATCGAAATGATTCTGAAACAACAGACGACGAGGATAAACCAGTTGGAGAAGAAAAGACCTCTACAGTCAATGACGAAAAGATGGCTACAAGGACAGGAAAATGTTTCCAACAACTCCGTTTGGCTGTTAGGAAATGTTGTGTTACAAAGAAGCGAATACAAAGAAGTGTCTTTGGAAAGCAACACAAGAGAGAAACAAACAACACCAAGAATGAAAGCCTTCTTGATGAAAAATTGACCAAAATAATTGAACAAAAACTGACCAAAGCCATCTCTGCGAGGAACTTTATCGCCATACGAGGTAGAAGAGGCAGAAGAGGACCCAGAGGACCGCCGGACCCATAGGTAAAACAGGTAAAAGAGGCAAGCAAGGAATTCCAGGATTAAAAGGGGATCCAGGACAAGATGGAGGTCCTGGTCCTCGAGGCATGCCAGGACCGAAAGGGGATCGTGGTCCTTCGCTAGAAGCTCCGTCAGTTAGGATTTCTCCTTCTCATTTGAATGTAAATGAAAGCAACTCTGCCATTTTCCATTGCTCTGCAAGTGGTTATCCACGGCCTGTAACTGTCTGGACTAAAGTCAAAGGTCTGTTACCTAAAACCAAAACACTAGTTGACAGTAGTGGGAAGCTAGATATCAGAGATGTATCATCTCTTGACTCAGGTAAATATCAGTGCCAGGCTTCTAGTATTCTTGGCTCAATACAAGCAACAGCAACGCTCGTGGTAAACTTCCGTCCAAGACTGACATTAGAGAGCGGACCAATCTACGCTAAGACAGGGGACAATGTTACACTTCCTCGATGTGAGGTGAGAGGTCACCCCAAACCAAAAGTGGTGTGGCAAAATTCAGTCGGGCGACTGCCAAAAAAGCGTTTTCAACTTCAAGATAATATTATATCTTTATTTCGCGTAAGAAAAGAAGATTCTGGCACATATACTTGTAAGGCAGAGAATCTTCTTGGATATACCATGGCTGGATGTTTATTAGTCGTGGTACAACTACCGGTATTTATTGTTAGACCTCCAACTTCTTTGAAGGTGTCACTCGGATCGACTTTTATATTGAACTGTTCTGCTAAAGGTGATCCTTCGCCATTAATCAGCTGGAGAAAAGAAAAGAACGATATCCCTGTAGACCGGCATGAAATTCGTTCTGGCTCCTTGATAATAAAAAATATCGCCAGCTCTGATTTGGGTGTATACGTATGTACCGCTAAAAGTGCTGGAGTTTTTGTCATTGAAGCTAGAACGAACATAGAATTCAATTACAAAGAGTGTTCAGAGATTCATAATTCAGGCGTACGACGTAACGGCGTGTACACTATCACACCCGACAACCAAGGAGCCTTTCAAGTCTACTGTGACATGACGACTGAAGGTGGAGGATGGACTTTAATCGCTCGATTCTCAAACAGTGATACAAAGAACTGGATGAGAGATGACGGTCATTGGTGGTATGACGTCGTGACAGACCAAGGTAACATCACAAGTACATCTGTCAATCAAGACATGATATCACCTGCCTTCTGGTCAGTCCCAGGCAGCGAGATCAAGATCACACGATCTGACGATTCGTCTCACACAGCACTTCTACGAACCACATCCAACTGTCTGAGATCTCGTACATTTCGTGCAATGATAACGAGCTATGGCAACTTCACAAACAATGTAGTCTGGGCGAGTAAAAAATGTCTTGGAAGCTGCGATGTAGTGTATGGTGGGCAGTACTTATCTACTGATGGATTCTCACAGGCAAAGTGTAATGGGAACATTCAAAGCAGTAACAAGATCGGGTTCTGGTGTCACTGGGGCGCTGACGGATCTGTGATGATGATTGGTGGAGGTGGCAAGTCATGCGCACGCGCAGACCATGGTATTGGCATCACAGAAGAAAATGCCCCAGATTTTTCAACCTCCCAAGTTGAATGTGACTTTGGAGATGTATTAGGAGAAGGAAGTGGTTCTTGTTCAACACCAACATATGCGCTTAATTTGTGGATTCGATGAATTTGGTCGAATATCTGGCGCTAACCAATAACACAAAACGGTAATATGGTATCTAATTACGCGGCTGCAATGTTTATTCCCATCAGATTGAAAACCTTTGTGTATTCCCAGTTGAACTCGTTCTGAAGTTTTTGAATGAAAGGTCACGCGGGAAAACGTATTGTTTCAGTCATAGCCTATGGCACACCTTTATCAGTATAGATTCTGCACGAGGTGAGCTGTTCAATGACTATCTTGAATGTATAAAGGCTCTTTCCATGCCATATGTTAATTACTGTGACGACAAAGGGGTAATTTATGTTTATTTGTTGTTCCTTGTAATTCGCAACACGGGCCATTATGTGAGCCCGTGTTCTATAGGAGCCATGGGTTAAACAGTGATGTATTTCAAACTTAATTCATCTGTACCTCGGTTGCATTGACTAACATATAGCAGTAATAAAACCATTAATCTTAAAAATGCTTAAATTATGAATTCCTTTTTTTTCCCTCTCATTCAACAGCTGACCCCATGTAGAATCAATATTGAAAAATATTGTCACAAGGGCTATAGGCACTTTAAGCTCCAAAAATTGGGCTGGATCTCGGCCACAATTCTCCATGTATTCATGCACAATTTCTTAAACAGCTCTGTATAAGTATTTCAATAGAAGCCAACTTTAAAAGCAAGCCTACTAGGCCATTCCATTCCATTAACAAATATTCTGCCAAACTTTCTTCTTCCTTATATATTAAAAGTGAAAGCAGTAGCTATTTGTTAGGTAAATTCGGAAAATGTTTGGATTAGGTCATCATATGAAACAATAATCCCACCTTTAATCTATACAGGCGATAACAAAAGTAATTATAGCAAATACGTGTGAAACAAATTAGCAAGCTAATAAATGCGTAAATTGGATTTGCAAGCAGGTACTAGTCTACGTCCAGCTCATATTACGCCGACGATTCGATCTGTGCCATTGTTACTGAATGTATAAGTAGCACTGGACCGTTCTGTTAAATTTGTTTATCAGATTGAACATGTTCGGGCACCTCCGGGCACCTGACACCTGATATCTCTTCCCTGGCTTTGATAACCGCAAAGCCCGGCTGCTGGAAAAAAAATCTTTGTATCAAAAATATACTTGATATTTTCCGCTCAACACGTCGTAGTGGTTTCTACGCTTCACTCGGGATTCCAACGTCCCTTGTGTAGAAGAGAATATATAAAAACTGAACAGAACCAGAACTAGTAAACGAGAGTTTTTCGGGTAAAACGCGTAAATGTTTTGTTAGAATTGTTTTGTTAGAACTGTTTGTTCCGATCGGTGTAATTGGCATACTGGGATACATTATGTTGAAGTAACTTTCAAAATGCAAAGGCTCAGCTATCGAAACAACAAAACTACAATAGTTACCCGTATAACAATAAATTAACCGCGTATAATGTTGAATGAACAAAATATAATGACGAGTGCATATAACATAATAGCATGTAGACCGCGTATAATGATCAATGCAAATGATATAATAGAAAACCGACTGCGCACACAATGTGAAAGCATCAGTCATCGAGATGAAAAGTATTTTAAGACAGTTATGGCTTTCCATAAACGATTTTATATTTCTTAAATGAAAAAAGCTGTTCTTCCAATCGGTATAATTGGCATACTGGGAGATATATCGTATGTTGTTTTGGTATTACATTGTACACAACAATATGCAAATTTATCAATTTTTAAAATAGAAAGGCTGTGAAAAACAAAGATAAGGATTCGAGAGAACTCTAATGAATGAACAATACCTTAGGTTGACATATCATAATTATTTAAAAGGCTTTCCCTTCTGGTAATATTACACAGTACGCTGCAACACTTCTTAGCATCACTTAGTCTTGATTCGACTTTTCGAGCAGGAAGTCCTAAGATGATTATAAGATATAATGCTCTAGCTCTTTCTTTCCTGTTCGTTCTGCTCTGTGAAGTGGACTACATCACCAGCACCATACAAGATGATCGTAATCCAGGATTCCTGTTCAATAATCATCCCGGTTACCTTCTGTCTTTATCCGCGAACATGACCAATATCACACAGACAACTACTAAAGTCTCTGAAAAAATGCAATGTGTGTTTGCTTGCACTGGCACATGTTGGTGTCGGTCAGTCAATTTTAAGATTGCAGCTGAGATAGACCACCATCACATATGTGAACTGATGGCTACAGATGATTATACCCATCCAAAATGTATGAAACAGGACGAGAAATTTACTCATTTGAGTATCAAGGTGAGAATTACTTTCAGATTTTCTAAAATCTACTTTTTTCTGTTCGACAGTGATGACGTTTGCCTCAAACCTTGATTAAGGGTAGTTCGGGACACTCGGTACTGCGCATCCTGCTCGCGCACCTTTTTAGAAGAAAATTTCAAATGTGGCATAGCCGAAGAAGCAAATTAGAGCGAAAATATGCCATTTTTTCAGTTTTCAAGATAGCTTCGAACAAAATGCCGTATACAATAAAGTTATAAGTTGATGAAGAGGGGTCTTTAAAGCAACTAGTGCCCAATCGGCCAAAACACTAAATTTTTGCTGGCTTTTTACGTTCGTAGCTCATAATTAGCACGTTTATACCTTGTTTTTATTGTATAGTTTTGGTTAAAAATGTCATAATCAACAAAGTATAGCGAGTAAAAATGGTATCTTATATCGATAGCATATTAGAGCTATTTTCATGTTTGGTTGTGAATTAAAAAGTCTAACATTATGGCTGTAAATTTCTATTCTAAAGTTTTTTTTCTTTGGAGAATGTTTACAAAATATTCCTTAAGATCGATTACCTAACCTTAGATAACTGCCTAAACTTCGTTTTAAGAAATGTTGTCTAAGAAAATGGGACAAGGCAAAAAGATAGAGGTCGGCCGATTTCAATGATATCTTCACCACATGATACCTAGTATCATGGATGGCATTTAAAGGAATTTTCGGACTTTTATTTCGGAGATTGACCAGAGTCCTTCATTTTGGAGCCGGATAGGGCTAAAAAGTGCATGTCTTTAGGCTAATTTTGAGGTGGCAGAATTCCAACTTTCTGCAATCAATTTGAAAATAAAACGTTTGGTGCTTTATACATCTTTGTTAACTGCTGGCTTGAAATACTACATTAAATATTAATATATATCATACAATCCCATCGTAGGGCTGATGCTCGATCAGATTTTAGACCAACACCGGATTTTTTTTTCAAAATTTGAACGCATTTCACTCAAAAGTGCAGCATTTTATTTTTTACTTAAAACTATATTTTAATGTTTTATAGTGGTATCCAAATTGAAAAAACAACTGATATTAGGGCCGAGGGGAAGAATAACCTGAACGGTAGCCCCGTCCATGATTCCGTTTGTTATCACCTTGCAAACTTTTTTCCGCCAAACCTTTGTTTCCACATTTCCCCTCATAACCGTGTCAAAACTTCGATTTCACGAGTGAAAGCTAAAACGAGATCGTGAATCATAAGAATATTTCATATTTAGTAGTCCTATAAAATTTACTGTGATTTCTAAACATCCATCGATGTATAATGCAATGCCGTATGTTACGAACCCAATTAGCATACTCACAATGATCTAATTATAACCCATGATCAAAATGAAAAATAACAACAATAATATCAAAAAATTATTCAACCCGAAACAGTTTCAAAATATGACATTTGCAAAGAATATAATCCAAAATAATATAGCATATTTCTGAGTTCCATAACATTTGAAATTAAATTGACATTACAAATGTTGTGGTAAGGCAAGGTGTTTTCAAAAAATAAACAAAGAAGTGCCGCTTGTTAAAGCTCCGATAAACACATGCTGTTTTAAGTAAAGCCACAGTAGTATCCTATTGAGACCTAGTGTTTGTTCTTAAAAGAGGGAATATGAATGTGCCAATGAAGTGATAAAGTTGAAATAGGAGCGTTTTAAAAGTAAGGAAAATGGATCAAAAAAAAGTGCCCAGATGCTTTAATTAAAAAATATATATATATGGATATTCCTCTTCTTGATGGGATCCCATTATCTCAGGAATGCAATGTATATGTAATATTAAGGTGATGCGATCGTGCAATTTTTTTGTCGAAAATTTTCTTTTAAACTTGGCACAAATATCAATTTTGAGTGCTTGAGTAGAAAAATGAAATAAAAAATGGGGGTCACCGAATTCA
>WUAP02127221.1:0-14638 GCA_015163945.2 Stichodactyla helianthus | reverse complement strand
TGTATGTCTGGGGGTCACGCCATACCCCCAGACATACATTTCTCTGTAAATTTGGCAATTTTTGAAAAATGTTTTCTTGGCGACTATAACACCCAACATAATGAATCTTTGCAGGTTTTCTAAAGTTGAGATGCTCTTTCAAGTGCTGGTATTTGTTTCTAATTTTGCATTATTTGAAATTTCAGCCGCCATTTTGGTAAAAGGTCTATTACCATTGATATATAATGAATTTAACCAAACTAAAATTTACAATGAAATTGAAACTGGGAAGAATAACTTACCCAATCTTCTAATTCATTAAACAATTTTTACTGATTGATTTATCTCATTACTGCACAGACATTTATGACAAGCGCTATACCGTGGGTTCCCCATTTTACTCGGCACCTGACCTTGATGCAGAGGATATAGAAATGGCAGAGCTTATTCCACAAAATGCTGTATCCAATGAAAATGGCCCTCCCAGCTCACAGGCGCACTAGATAACAGAAGTATGATCTTAAAAATGTTAAAAATAAAATATGCCTAAAAAAAATTTGGTTGAAATAAAAAATCTAAAACATTTTTTAAAAATTCAAAATAACTATTTTAAATTTTTCAGTTTTTTTTCAATTTAATTTATTATCATCATCAATGAAATAAGTATTTATAAATCAAAACTGAAAAATTCTCACACAACAATACTAAATTTTTAGAATATTTACAATATATACATAAAATTGAGTGTTTCAACCCAAATTTATTTACTGGTAAAAATTTTTCTTTAAATATTAAAGATGAAAAGTTTTGAGAAAACTTGACTTGTAAAAAGGTTCCCATGATTATTATTAATGCTAAAAAGAATTCCATTAAGATCAGTTTAAGAGAAAATTATAAAATGAAACAAGTTTCATTACTAGTATGTATACTTCAAATGGGAGTTTACCAACCTTACTGCAATTCTCATTCTGCTAACTCAGATATTTCAACGGCTTATTGCGAAATTGGTATTCACTGCCATCAATCAAAAATAAACAGTTGGTAGCTTTATTTTTGACTGGAGGCAGTGAAAAACCAAATTCAAAACGCGAAGCTTGCAATTACAGAGTTGCAGAACATTTAGAATCGCAGTTAAACCCCCATGGAAAAAGTTGTACAACAATTTTGGGCAGCCATATGAATATTTCCGAGCCAGAATAGACCTCTGTACTCTGGGCTTAATGTTTTCCCATTGCAGACTACGTGTCATTCTCTTGGCAATATAATTCTTTGTTTCAGGTTCTTACATGTTAATGTTCTTTTCAAGCCATTTCCAAGAAACAGAAAGAAAACCTAAGGGAATGACACATGATTATAAGTATATTACACTCAAAGTAAAGAGAGCAGGTCTATTCTTAAAGCCTAATGCAGTTTTAAACATTTAATCATTTTGAATCTTAAAACATTCAAGAAACTTCCTTAAGAATATGCTAAATATATTTAAAATGATTTTGCAACACTCATCAAGTAGAATTATGATAATTGATTTGTCTTATCAGTATTCATAATTAGCAGATTTGATATATGCAGATGAATCATTCAATTACTGTGATTCTCAATATTCTGTGCACTCAGTAGTTACAAGCTGCCTGTTGGAATTTGGTTTTTCACCGCTGCCAGTCAAAAATATAAAAGCTACAGATTGATTATTGATTGACAGCAGCGAAAAACCAATTTCACCACAAGCCGTTGAAATGTCGGAGTACCCAGAAGAATGAGAATTGCAGTACTTGGTTTCAGAGTCAATTAAGAGAATCCCTTATGGGATAGAGATTGTATTGTTGTGCCATGCAACATGGCTGCCGTCATGTGGTTGTGCAAAACCACTGTATAACAAGAATTTTGATTGGCTGTCATGCATGCATTTTCTTGCTGTTTGATTGGTTCAGAGTGGAAACCATTTGATTGTCACCATACTAAATGTGCATTTTCTACTTGATTGTACAAGATGTGCTAGTTTTCAAAATTAATAATCTGACAGTGCAATGTAAATTGAAATTATTTTCCATCTCATAACAGACTTCTTTACCTTGGGCAAAGCAAAGAGGTCTATTAAAAATAAAAGTTAACATAGATCAATTTCATGTTTTAGAGTAAATAATTACATATTAACTTGAATGATTAAAATTTGTAAAAAAATGTGACTTACTGTAGGGCAGTTATTAAATACCATAGGGGAGTGGGGTGCAGTTTAATTTTATTATTAACATGATGATAATTTTTTTTGCCCCCTTCCAGCACAATTGCAAGAAATAGTCAGGCCCTACCCTCAATGGATGCCTAAAAATGGGAGAGACCCTCCTTCTGAAGGCTATCACCAGCATAGTCGAAACGTCATGTTTTCTAACTTCCAAGCGTGTAAACCACAAAACTTCCATTTAATATAACTTATAAATTATTTATATATGATCATTGGCTGGGCAATTTGCAAATATATTACATTATATGTATCATCTATCTAGGATGTGTAGTTCCAATATAGGTAATACTCATCATCCCTGTCATCACAGAAATGGATTCCTTTGAATTTCTAAAGGGAGTGGAGAAGGAGCCAGGTCTAAAGGCTCTTATTGTATTGGAGGGGAGGGGGATAGGTTTCACTAAACAAAACAGGCTTGGGCTCCCTGTGGAATAAATGAGTACTCTAAGGTGGAAGCTGAAGATGGAAACGAGCTTGAATGGGCTACACTCAATATACCATTTTCTCAGGGTTGCTTGCACAGCCAATGTTGATGGGCAACAAAAACTGAAAAATGCGAAATCAGTAAAACTGAGAAGTAAATTTTATATTTAAAGAGGAGAATAATCAATTTTATGAATTCTTATTGAAAAACATTTCATAGAAATGTATGATAATTCTCATTATAAAGCTCCTGTTCTGGTATCGAGGCCTGTCAAATTTCTTGGATTTGGATGAGCACTCAACCTTGAGAAAAAGGTCTATTACAAAATCATTATCAGGTTCAAAACATGGAATATAGCTGACACTGATAGGTACTGTATTCTGGGAATTAACATAATTATACTGTGATTTATTCATTTGCACTGCACAGTAAAGACTTGGACACACGATGAGACATTGCTTGCAATGGGGAAATTGGACTGTATGTCCTCACCCTTGCAACTGTTGTATGCAGTGTAGCAGAAGTAGAAACTACTTCTATATTGCTGAAGTAGAAACTTGTTCTATTTTGCTTGCAATGGGGAAGACTTTTTAAGTGTTTTTCCAACATCCCAAGTGTCAATAAAACAGCATAAACATGTTTTTATGCTCTTATGTCACACGATTTTTAGCCAATAAAAGTGCATGCTATATCACAGTTACAGTATTTTATAATTCACATATAAATCTAAAACTGAAAGAAAAAAAAGCTAACAGATCAGTTTTAAGTTTATTACTTGTTAAGTTGAACTAGACAAGCCCGCATGTTACAAATAATAAACTTAGTAGAACTTAATTACATTTACACCCAAAATTCTATCAGAAAAGGTAAGGTATGTGCCTCATGAACTGGACCAGTTTATGTTAAACACCAAAGATAAATGGATTAAATATTTTGGGAAGTTTGAAATGAGTTAACCATTTTCTACCTGGACTATGAGCATATATGCTTATACAATATATACAACATTATTTTTTCTAGAATCAAATGATTACATAAGGAGTATTTTACAATTATTGCCAAAATAAGTGGTCACTGCACATTTGGGTTCTGGATTACAATCAGAAAGTATTCTTTGTCTGAAAATTAAAAAAAGATGACCACATCAGTTATACATACATGTATACATTAAAATACTTACTGTGGTTCTACTCTAACTGTGGTTATTTGAGTTTGTTAACCAGAGTATGAATTGAAAAAAATAGAATTCAAGTTTATTTTCTACTGTGGTGACAAAAAACATTTGCTGTAGTGACATCAAATCAAAACTTCAAAGTTCCTCCCACCTTTATACCCAGTTATGCAAGTTTTCCCAATAGTCACTTTTTTACACCATGACATTATTACAATAAGAAACTCACTGTATGCTTGCAAATCCTACAACTTGGACATATATTCCTTAATTCTTAGATAGCCTACAGTGGAGTTTGTCAGTAAACGAAAAATAAATGAAAGCCTTCAGGCGTTTTTCAGCAACAGCTTTAATTGAAATAGCTACATACAAAAAACACCAAGTATAAAGTTGTACTCTTAGAAGATGTGTGGAATCAAGTCTACAAACTCACTAAATTGCATTTATCTCAAGAATTTTGATTAAATATTAGCATATGGAGTACCATAGTTTAGTAGGTGCTAGGAGCTTAGCACCTTGATCTCATGACAGAAGATATCATGACAGTTCATGTGCAGATGTAATGGACCTATGAGCAGTAGAATATAAGTTTGAATTCTATTGTTTTCAATTTGTAACCTGATTTATTAACAACCTCAAGTGACCATGGTTTGAGGATAACCACAGTACTTATATTTAGTTAGGTAATGTTAAAAGAACAAGAGGCTGTGTTTTATTGGGATATAAAGATCCAAGTTGATCTTTAAGGCTGGAAAAGAATGTTTGGAAAACATAAATCTGATATCATTTTCATCCAGCAGAATGTGCATGAGGGTGCTTGCCTATAGGCTCTGGTTGGTATTGGACTTGCTTAATAAGCAATTCCAATTCCGTTAATTCCATCTTCAGCCACCCAGATCGGAACGAGCACTTGTTGGTTATAGAACTCATTAATGAAACGAGTTCTTTAACCAACATTTCTTGTTAGTTAAAACACTCATGTTTCATTAATGAGTGTTTTAACTAACAAGAACTGTTGGTTAAAGAACTCATGTTTTAATAATGAGTTCTATACCAACAGGGTCTGGTGTCTTTATTGTGGTATAAAGATGCCATCACGTGGTACCAATTGGTACACGCTATTGCCTGGACACCCTAATGAATTTTAATGAGTTTTTTAAGGACTAACATAGAATTCACTCATCCATGAATAACACAAAGAAACACAAAGATCACTAGAGGTACTGTATGTTGCTTTTGTTCTTATGGTTCTACTGAATGATATCTATTTGTTACAAAATAAAGGCACTTACATAATACTTTTTTTTTGATTTGATTCATGCGTATATGACATGCACTCTATAAATCTAAAAAAAAGTGTATTTGGACCTCAAAAATAAGCAATTGCATCCCCTCTCCTCCCCTCCCCTCCCTCCCCCAGTTGAGGATACATTTTACTTCTTGTCTCCAAGACTTAAGGTTCAGTGTAGTGAAGGAAAACTTGAGACACTGAAGTTGCTTACAAGTGCAACAACAAACAGTTCATAGGACTTACCTGGTGCTACCATAATTTCATGTTTTTTAGAGCGAATCCTCAAGAATGTAAGGTCATTCTAAAATAAAAATAAAATAAAAAGTTAAATTCTTGATACAATATTCTTTTGTTAAGTTGGAAACATACTACAGAATTTCCCAAGAAAGTTTGCAAACTACCAGTCATCAAAATTTATGTAGTGGAAATAACTGTAACACTATTATTAGAGCAGTTTTTATATGAGTGGGAAACAGGAGGTACTGACTTACAGCAAAGACTTGTTAAGTGTGCCTCAACACCAAAATGGCTTTCCATTGTTTTTTATAAATCACCATATGTAGTTACAGTTATGGAAAGTGTTGTACTGCTATAAATTTGTTGTATCGTTTCCCAGTAACATGAAATCTGCTCCACTTAACAATTACACCCAGAGCCTGAATGAGCAACAAGCATTAAAGGTAAACCTGACTATCAAATCCTGCATTCTGATTGGCTACACTACTACACATCTATTAGTGATAGCCCACTAGCATTCAAGAAAAAAAAATCAAAACAAATGCATTTGGCTCACATTTTGCCAGTATTTTGGCAAAATATTTGATATTTTGTTTATTTTCTATCATTGTCTGACTAATATGCAAATGCACCTTGCTGGAGTTACCCATGATTCTCCTTGATTTAGTGTGTGCAATTGAGGTCAGGGTCTGGTAATGGGAAAAATATATGAAGGAGACTTCGGAAATTGAACAGAATACAAACGATGTTTCATTGAATGTGGATTAAAATGTGAAAGGACATAAATGGATTTACCAAATAGGATATCTGAATAACAGAGCTTTATCTGTTCTTGTTGAAATACAGTGCACAAACTTCCTCAAAACTACGAACAGTTTTCAATGTTTTTTACCCTGACATCGCTGGTGCGCGCAATTCCTAAAGAATTGTGGGAAACTACAGAAAGGATCATGGACAATAAGCTTACATCACAAACATAATTATGATAAAGTCTTGAACTTAAAACTCTAGAGTTTCATGAATTTTGAGAGGAAAATGCTGCTTTGTTTTAATTATTAAGAATAAGACCTTGACAAACAAATTTTAAAATCAAAGTGAAAAATCACAGATGTAGTGTCACAATATCCAGGAGGACACTTTCTGTTGAATTACAACTATTATAGGTTTAAATCTTGTGCAAGCAGTTCCCACTGACTAAATAAAAAGTTTCTTTTTTTTGGGGGGGGGGGGGGGGCTAAATAAAGACTTGACTGAATTTTAAATTACGTTGAAATGGCTAAACAGTAGTTATGATATTGTATACCTGAGGGTCAATATCTCGAACAGTGCTGCGAGCTTTGGCTGTTAGTTGATGAATTAGACCAGCGTACTGCACTGTGGTCGAGTTATCAAGCGTCGTTCGAATAGGAATACCTAAATGAGAGATCAAAAAGGGCCATTATAAAGTAAAAATTAATGATTCGAGTTGAATTTTCAAGTTAAAATGAAACAAAACAATGAGATGTAAATTAAAGATGCCCTACCTTCCTGGTTGACGACAATTATTCCAATAACTCCCTTGTGGGACTGAATTCTCTTTAATGTTTCCTCTACCTCGGACTATAAACAGTAAGAAAGAACGTTAGAGCATTGATAGAGCATGTTGAAACCTTATTAAAGGTTAAATTAAAGTCAAACATAAGTCAAAATTCAACCAACCATCTTTATTTCTTGCTTGACTGTGTTTTACAGACGTTGCCAGGAGGTTTTGATCGGCACAAAGAATTATGGGATTGTTTACTTAAAAATCGATAACCAGTCGGTAAAACTCCGTAACATTTCCGGAAAATTTACTAAAACTATTAGAATTTGTTTAAAATTAACATCTAAGTTTTACTCTGGTTTAGGATTTGTTTTGAATTTTTTGTTTTGAATTTTTGGCTGACGATATTTGTTGCTCGAGATCTTAGAACTTTTTAACTAAGCTAAAGTACATCCCGGAACATCCCGTAAAGTTTTCTAAATTTACTTTAATTAGATTTTTAAATCTAATTAAAGTATTCATGCTTAAAAGCATAAATATATCGGTTTAACAAGCTTTATTTGTGTTTTTGTTTGTTTGTTTGTTTTTGATATTATCTTTAAAACTTCATTCAAAGTATTTTCAACACCAAAATAAAAAAAGCGATTTGAATCTAGCCTTATCCTCTTCGTAAGATAGATCTTCTTATTCGAGGGTCCTGAAGAGGGGGTCCTAATCCCATTTCCCAGCCCAAAATTTTGCAAAATTCCAGTCCTATTTATGCAAAATCTCAGTCCAAGTTATAGAGTTAGAGTAAGAAAGTTAGAAAAAGCCCAATCCCAGTAATAACTAAATCCCAGCTCCAGTGCATCAAAAATCCCATTTTCCCAGCCCAAAAAGGGCCAATCCCAGCTTCCATTTTACCCCTTCAGGACCTTCTTATTCCTTTCCCTTTCAAAATATCATATAATTTTCAACATTTGAAAACTTTCTTTCGGCATTTTTCCGACATTTTTCCGACATAATTACGTCATAGCAGGAATCTCACAAATTCCAGAGGATTCCTGAACTGCTTCATGGGATATGGTACCTTGGAAAATTGTTCTGTTCGGGACCGGGTAAAATATGCGCAACAGAAGAGTGTCACGTAAACATTGTCAGCATTTAATCACCTGTTTGAATGTAGGACAAATGATCAACATACCACACTGTATGGTGTGTCGCTCGAGAGATGATGTCCATGTGGAAGACAGAGATCGGCGTGTGAGAAGAAGAAGGATAACTTGAGAACTCAAAAGATTTATGTCGAGAAAATATAATGGCAATCTTAACAAGGCTTGATATCAAACTTTAGTACCCATAAACATATCAAGATGGCAAGTTCTTGTAGCTCAAGTGACCAAGACCAAGGTATTAACGTATCAACTTAACAGTCCTTGAATTAAGCTATAAATTTTCGACGTTTACTGGTACAATTTTAATAGCAATTTGATTAACAATGTTCCCTGTTCCCTAAAGTTGTTTCTAGTATCATAAGTATCAATTTACTATATTCCTGTAGCCAAATAATTGATGACTTGGCTAACGTTTTTAACTAATTTAATTTTAATGTATTTAAACTTAATGCTTTAAAATATAAGTAGACCAGAATAAGGCTTTTATGAAAAGTTTCTTTTCAGGGTTCAATTCAGTTTTCTTTATTCAAAGTTATAAAGATTCCAAGATTTACATTTCTAGAAGATTTAATCGAGTTATAAAAGAATAAGATGACGTGTGGTTTGATGATATGAGCTGCTCTTCAGTTTAGCATGTCGATGTTTGCTCGTTGAATGACACATCATGTTTTGTTAAAGTCCTGTCAGAAATTCTGTCAGAAGTGGTATAATTTAAACAGCTTTGATTGTTTTATCGCAGCGATGAAAGTTTCGTGCGGGTAAAATGCAAAAATGTCATGGTGTATGTTGTTTGTAAATAACAACAGTGGGGTGAAAAAGAAGGTTCAGACGAGTTCAGACCGCGATAACTAAAAGATTGGCTGCTTATTGCAAAATATTAAACAAGAAAGTTGTTAATCAGAAAATTTTAAGCATCCTGCTTTAGCTTGTTCGACTGAAAATTGAAGAGTAGCATAAAATTTCTATAACGTACCAATAACTAATTTATGTATACATCTCTTAAATTCCAAAGAATCGGGCCTTTGTTCTTTGCAAATTGTCTCTTCATTTTTTTTTTCAGTTCCAAAGATTTGAGACATAATAATATTAGTTAGGGGGGAGGTCTTTCCCATACAATTACAACATCACTCGTAGATTAATATTTAGTAAGAATTCTTGCGTTTCTAAGGCAACCATAGTGTTCTAGGAAACTTTTTTACTAGTTACACTAATCAAAATCATAATATATAGCTTTTAATTACTCCAAAAAAACTTTATGCAAAAACTGGTTTCATTGCCCAAACAAATGAATATGAAAATATTAAAAAGGAAAGAAATAGATAAAGATTTCTAAAGTTGGTATTATTTTTCATGACGTATCTGAGTTGCTGTTTTTCATTAGATTTCTCAGAGGAGTATGAAGATGAGAATGAACTCTTTGAAAGGGAGTGTGATGCATTCATTCAAGATTTTGTCAATAGAATATTCATATCAAGGTAAAAATTATATATGCATAACACTACTGCTATTGTGAAAAAATATTTGCCCTTGATACATCAAATAAGATGTTATTTTATGTTATATTATTAATGTATTTTGATTTGCATTCACTTGTTTTAAAATATGAATTTATTTCTTAGCTTGCTGCTAAAACTATGGTACAATTATTTTTTAAGTAATAGACATTATAACATCACAAAGCTTTAAAATTTGATTATTAAAGTGGCATTTAATCCTAGTCATAATTTACAAGCACTTGAAAAGAGATAATGAAAATTGCTGAAGTTTTTTTATATTAAATTTTCATGTTTGTATGGTGGCTATTGTTTTTGCATCATCTAAACCTTAACTGGATTAAAAGCTTATATGCTAATACTTAATAGATAATTCTACTGTGCATTTTGTAAATCATAAAAAATCCACTAGTTAGCTAGTGAGGAGTTTTTGTTTTCCAGTTTTTAAGTATCTAGATATAGGTCACACCTGTCCAGTCAATACTTGTACATAATTTTTTCTGAGCACACTTTACCCTGAGCATATCAGCTAAGTTTTCAAAACTAGGATTATAGGGAACCTTGCTGTTTTGCGCTTCAAGTTTGTGCTACCTACATTAAGTATTCTGTGTGTTCTTAATTGTGAAAACTCCATGCACACAATTATGACTGTTATGTCTTCACATGGCTTCACTCAATAAGCTTTTCATTGACTTATTAATTTTTTTCTATTTTTTATTGCAGTGAAGAGATATCTCAAGAACTAAAAGCAAAATTTGGAGTTGTTTGCCAGGTAAGAAATTAAATTTTGTTAGATGCATTATTACTCTTTTAGATTTTGCATTTTGACGTGGGGAAAATCATTTGCCATTACAGTGCAACACGCAAAAGTAGGACCACTTTTAATGAATTCGCATACTTTTATGCACGGGATTTTGTACGTTTAACTGATACATTTAGATGAGAAGCTATCTGGTTTTACCAAATATGGTGAGTAATAGCTCATTTGTCAGCAAAATCCCATGCATAAAAGTATGCAAATACATTAAAAGTGGTCCTACTTTTGCGCGTCGCGCTGTAATATATTGACATGGACATGGTACTTTCTTTATATATGTAATGGGCACCCTGTGGTATTGGACTGAATTAGTTACAAGTTGATTTTTCTTTTGCAATTTTCTCAGCATTCATGTGGACGTCATTCATTTGCCAAGTACATTGATGCACAGGTAAAAACCTTCCTTAGGAACTTGCAATTTTTGGTGAATAGACCTTTTTCAAATACAGACTCATTTCTACAGGGTTAGCCTCATTTCAGTGTCAAAATATGTATAAATGACAAAGATAGATCAAAGAATGCACAACTTTGACAGAGCTTTAACTTTAACACTTTGAAATTCCTTCACTAAAATGCTTGAATATTCTACACATTCAAAAACAAAGCTAACCCTGTATAATGGAGAACTCGAAACTGGAGTATTATAGTATTTGCATTTAAAGTTTGTTATTAATTATTAATCAAAATTGTATTTGATTTCCCTAGAGAGTGTATTCCAAGAGTGTTGATGAGATAACATTTTACAGGTTGATCCAATTTTTTGCTGTGGTGTTATTTGAGTAAGTAAATCTATCGAATTATCTTTTTTGTTCAATAGAGGCTTTGCAGCATCACGTGATGGCAGCCATGACAGGAGGCACAACAATACAGTCTTTTTCTCATGGGAAACTGAATTCTTTCTCATGTAAATCAGACTAGACCAGATTCAATTGTTCCTGCCTCCTGTCATGGCTGTCACGTGATGGTTCAAAGCCTCTATATAATGTCTGCACCTTACCTACCTTATAATAAATGCCTTTTCCATTCCCCCCCCCCCCCCCCCAAAAAAAAAAGTGAATTACCAGTTACTATGGTTAAAGAAATGTCCATAAAAAGTTGCTACCTGTTTAGTACTCTATACTGATAAGGGCACGAGCTGTGAATTTACTCTTAAATGAAGTTTTATCTTCTAGTAGTTTGCAACCAGTAAACAGCCAAATTACTCAACACCACCTTTGAGCAATTGACCTGCACTGGCGAATTGTCTGGCTCAGATTTCAGATCACTGACCGACAACCTTTTTTGAAACAGGTGTATACAATGAACAATCAGTCTTACCTCTTCACCAAATTGCTCAGCTATGTAGAGCCCCATATTGCCATATTTATCATATATCTCTCGTTTACTAGGATCAGATAAGATACTATGTGCATGGTTGATTTCCTTGAACTGAAATGCAAAGAAAATAAATGAGTCCAAACATTACTCCCTCATAAGGAACTCCTGGATTAACTGTTGCTGTAGTTTACCTAAAGGTTAGTTCAACTGGTTAAGCATTAATCTGTCATGTTATTGGTCTAGCTCTCCCCAGTTTGACCATTGCTTAGTGTCTTACAATCACTGAGGTAATCAATGCCTTTGCTTGAAAAACACATGCAATGGTTGAACCTTCACAATGTCTTGGGTCATGAATACCACAAGATACATATCTGTGTTTTGTTGTGACTATCAAGTCTCTCTATCAATACAGATACCATGTTTTTATTTAATTATTACCTTTTCTGTAGCTTCTGGATTGTCTCTATTTTTATCCGGATGATGTTTTAAAGCCATCTATGATAATAAAAAATTATTACAAAAACACTATCTTTGACTTAGATGTAAAAATAGTGATACCAGAACCTGTTACAGAAGTATTAAAAGAGAAAAGGTTTACCTTTTGGGTTTAAACAAAAATTTCTAATCACAAGCTTTCAACACCCATCTTGGGGTCTTTACCAAGTGCTTAGGACTGGCATTCACCATCAATTTTTGATCACAGAGTTTGTTCATTGTCCAAATACAACAAAAAGGATAAACCGAAAATATTCATTGCTATACATGTATTTTATATTTAGATAACAAAAGCAAACAAAAGTTGTTGTAATCAACTTGTATTTTGAATTTCATTTAAAAAGTCATACTGGCATGGCTTCATACATTAATGAAGTAATGCCATGGGTCTAGTGTCAACATCAGACAGGTGAAATCAGAAAGAATTTAAGGACCTATTATATGGGCGGCCAACACCACCAAAAATACATCTTGGTTGATTGGTCTAGCTATCGATGATAAATCGAATAGCCAACCATCAATTGGTCTAGCTATCGATGTCAAATGGAATAGCCAACTATCGATTGGTCTAGCTATTGATGTCAAATGGAATAGCCAACTATCGATTGGTCTAGCTATCGATGTTAAATGGAATAGCTAACCATCGATTGGTCTAGCTATCGATGTCAAATGGAATAGCTAACTATCGATTGGTCTAGCTATCGATGTCAAATGGAATAGCTAACCATCGATTGGTCTAGCTATCGATGTCAAATGGAATAGCCAACCATCGATTGGTCTAGCTATCGATGTCAAATGGAATAGCTAACCATCGATTGGTCTAGCTATCGATGTCAAATGGAATAGCTAACCATCGATTGGTCTAGCTATCGATGTCAAATGGAATAGCTAAACATTGATTGGTCTAGCTATCGATGTCAAATGGAATAGCTAACCATCGAATGGGGCAGCGTGATATCCGGAATAGCCAACCATCAATTGGTTTAGCTTGTCATGTCAAATGGAATAGCTAGTCTTCCGCAGAGTGAAGTCTACTGCACACATTGAGGGAGGGGTGGGTGGAGTTTTGTTGTTTTCACGCAAAAGGCCATGAAACCCAATCCACATCTGATCTCTGGACACTACATCGTGACATCTCGACCTCAAGTAAGGTAAGCTATCAATTACTTGCCGCTTTAACTGTAATTAAGGTGGTTTCCCTCCTTGTTTTTGCCTATATTTTTGGCTAAATGAATAGAGTTGAGTATATACCTCCCTTTCTCAACACATATTTCTGGTAGTGATCCACTCATTTCATGAAATTTCCACAATTTTGATCATCTGAGCACTCCGGCGTGCACTTTACTACTTGTAATGTTTTAGCATTCAATAGTACTTGTTCTTACATGTGTTTTCATTGATAAATAATTTTTTTTTTTTTAATGATTTTTAGGGGTGAAAATCGGCAAATTTGGTATTTTTTAGTGGTTGTCAGAGAAAAATCAAGGTTAATTTAGAGAAATGGTATTTTTTAAGGGGTGTACATTTTTTTAAGAACCAAGAATATATATCAGGAGGACCTATTGCATGGTGTTTTTAGGGGCGAATTTTTTTCACGGGTTGGTATTTTAAGGGTATTTTTTCTGAGGCCAGGATTACACGGTACCGGACGAATTTTTGACCGTTCAAAAAGTCGACCGGTACATTCCGTTTACACCAGTTTACACGGAGCCGTCTCTTTAATTGCACAAAAGATCACCGTACGAATTTTTATCCGGATAGCGTGGTCCAGTGTAAATGGAAAGCCTAAAGGTACAACTTTTTTGAACAGTCAAAAATTCATCCAGTACCGTGTAATCCCGGCCTGACGCGTATCCCAAACCTTACCACGAAGACCCAACCCCCCTCCCCCTGGAACTTATCCTAATTGTTAATAGCTAAGTCAATAAAGATGGCTTCCAAATCCAAAACTGGAACTAAAATTTCATATAAATAATTAACAATAATCGGAATAAAACATTATAATATATATTTTTTTAAAAGAGAAAACATTAGAAAAAATTTGCGATCAAAACCCATGTCGACAGAGTGACTCAAAATCATAACAGGACAAGACAACACTATTCAAGAAATGAGTGGATCACTACCAGAAATATGTGTTGAGAAAGGGAGGTATATGTTCAACTCTATTCATTTAGCCAAAAATATAGGCAAAAACAAGGGGGGGAACCATCTTAAATTACAGTTAAAGCAGCAGAGAATAGAGCTTACCTTTACTCGAGGTCGAGATGTCACGATGCGGTGGCCAGAGATCAGATGTGGATTGGGTTTCATGGGTTTTCGCGCAAAAACAATAAAACTCCACCCACCCCTCCCTCGATGTGTGCAGTAGACTTCACTCTGCAGAAGACTAGCTGTTCCATTTGACATGACAAGCTAAATGAATTGATGGTTGGCTATTCCGGATATCACGCTGCCCCAATCGATGGTTAGCTATTCCATTTGACATCAATAGCTAGA
>WUAP02127210.1:0-14640 GCA_015163945.2 Stichodactyla helianthus | reverse complement strand
TCTAAGCACTATAACTTTCCATTATTTCTAGTTCATGTATTTCAAAGTGCTACGCGGTCTACATATTCACATGTTCCAATAACATTTGATGAGATTCTTGAGAGTAGCCTTTGTTTTTTTAATCGGGAGGGGGAGAGGTGAGAAATCTGGGGGGACTACAATTTCCCCTTTGCAAAATATTAAGTTATAAAGTATTTCCACACACACATATCAAGTTATCATAATAGAAATAGTTCAGGGAATTTAATTTTTTCCCCACCAAAAATAAACAGAAAGAAGGTGGATTTATGTACTCTTGGTGCAGATTGATTTTATGCTGTGATAATGGCACCAAAGATTTTTGTTTTGGGCTGAAGGGTATTTTAATTTTTTTCAACTTCTTCAAAGGATCTAGTTCCCTAAGAGTTTTATGGTGTAGGTGGGTCTAATAAATAAGGTCATAATTTTGTTTTTGTAGGGGGAAGTATATTTTCTGGAACAATGCAGTCAAAATGGGCTCGTGTAACTTTATACTGGACTTTCTGTGGAGTTTTCTACCTATTCAGGGGTAGACCCAGCTATGGGGTGCAGGGGGTACGCACCCCCCCTTGAGATGAGCGATTTGCGGTCAATTTATTATCTATTTTTGATGCTCGAGTCCCGAATGTAAATGGTGCACCCCTCCCTCAAAAACATATTGGGGGTGCACCCCTCCCTGAAAAAAGTCCTGGATCCGCCCCTGCTATTAATGGCACTTGTGGAAGAATCCAATCAAAATTCGATTGGAGAATTGATTTTTTTCATGTTCCTGAGAGTATGGAATGAGGAAATACTGGATCATATACAGCCATAAGTCTAGCTGGGAAAGAATAAGATAAAAGATAAGAATAAGTTCAAGCACTGCAGTTTACTTGCATACATTGGAAAGTAATATGGAAAATACAAGTACATAAATCATTAAAGAGGTCTTACAAAATATGATCTAAAAGTAACTGAAAAATGTTAATCATTTAACAGAGTTAATTCCAATGTTAATCAGTTAATTACTGTAATGTGAGTAAATGTCTGGAAATGAATGAAATTAAAAATAATATACTAGGCACATCTAGTCACCAAAAAATATTTCAATCTCATGTTTTAATTTTTCATATGCATGACCATCTTTAAATAAATGGGTATGTTATTATTGCGATTCTCATTTTGCAGACATTTCAACAGCTTGTTGAAAAATTGGTTTTTTGCTGCCATCAATCAAAAATAATCAGTTGGTATCTTTTATGTTTTTGACTGGCAGCAGTGAAAAACCAAATTCCAAATGGCACCTTGCAACTTATGGCTTGCAAGAGTGTTTCATCTGATAATCCAAACACTGAAAAGTGGGTTGAAATAAGGAGGTGAAGCTGAGTTATTTTAGCTGACTTCAAGGGTGTTTTGATAGAGGAACACCCTTTCAAGTGCTTGATCTAACCTTTTAAACACTGAATAATTCTAGGAGAAAAGCAAAGTTAAAGTGGGTCAAATTTTATGCTAATCAAGATTATATCCAAACCACCATCATGGTAATGATTTACTGTTTTCTCATTAATTATTCATGAGTATGGTAATTTGACATCCACCCCTGGGGATAGTATACATAGTACCCAATTTAAACCCCCTCTGTGGGTGGAATGTTGAAAATACCTGTAACTACAATAATAATCATAATTTTTTTCTACAGCTAGTTTTGGTGGCACCTACACAGTGGCTAACAAAGCTGTATTGTTTCTAGTTTTACAGAAAATAAATACTTCAATTTAGACACCTTCATGATTTGATTATATGTATGCTAGAATTTTTTATCAGCTTTGAATTTTCTCAAAGTGAAGTGGTTTTCATATGAGTGGGAAACATGGTAACTGACTTACAACAAATTTATAGTAACACTATGCAGTAACTCTGAAATGACTTCCCATTGCTTGCATGTGAATTATCCAATCAAAATGCAAACAATATATGAGTTGCCTACAAATGTGCTATATTACTTGGAATCCCACTTATATGAAAGTACAGACCATAGACTTTAATTTGCTATCATTACTTTATTTATAGTTATTCATATGACTGACTGCTCTAATAGCATTTATTGCCATTAACAGAGTGATGGCACTTAACCCATAAGAGTTATTATTCTAACAGAGGGTAGTAGACTCTTATTCCATTGTTTTCTTTCATTTCTATTAGACTTTAACTATTAGTTTCTCTTGCATGGGTTAGTGCCATCATTCTAAAGATATAATACCCAAGTGAGTGACACATGGTCTTAAATGAGAGAACATGATTTCCCAATAAATTGGTTTATAATAACTATAAATATTTTCTTCATGTGAGAATTTTGTTTTTACATTTCAGTCATATTCCTTTGAAAAATTAAATGAAATGAATCCACCAAGGAAGAGAAGTAGACAAGAGGCAACACCCTTATGAATTAGCAGTGCTCATTTGGAACAGAACCTAATTTCTGAGACTTGTTATGTCTTGCAGGTAGCACACCTTAGTTATACCTTTGAAGGATAGGTCAGAAGAAAGACTAGCAGTGATTAACATTAGGTTGAAGCCAGTTGTCCCAGACAAAGATTACAAAGAGTTGAGATAAGGAAGGTTGTACACTGTGCACGTCATTTCATGAAAATTTATTTCCCTTGGACAAAAACATCATTTATGAAGATGACAAACACTTGTCAAAAACGTTTTAGATTTAATTTAGCTTTGCTTTAATTGTTCAACTTGGACAACTGACAGTGCCTTTGTGATCAACCACTTCAGCATCCTGTGCTAAGGCCTGTTTACAGTAGCCATTTTGTTGTATGCCTTGAGCCACAATTTTAAGGTGATTTTACAGTGACAGATCGCACACAAGTCACCACCATTTCAAACATGGTTGAAATTTAGTGCAAACATGCATGATTTGGGTTATGATGAAATTCACCATTGAAATTGCTGCTCAATTCAAACAACAAAATTGCTAGTGCAAACAGACCCTTAAAGATACAAATAAGGTGCCTGATAGATCTTCCAAAAGGATTAGTCATTGCCTAAAGAGATACATTATAGGTCATCCCAAAGCAATGGGACAAATTATGCAAGTTAGACAACTAAAAGTGCTAAATATGGCTTCTTTTGGCCACCAGCAGCACTAGATGTCTCAATATTAACCTAATGACAGAATTATATTGTTACGATGAAGTAAAAACAAGGAATGTTCTACCTTCGTGATGGCACTGGCAATGTCGCATCATGTGTCTGAGCCTATAAATTTAAATTTGATCAATCCTTTTAGCCACCATCTTGGAAAATCTGCTTTCACAGTGTCAGATCATTTTTATAGGATTTTGGAGTCCAAAATATCTTGAAACTAGAAGCATATTAGGAATTAAAGTAAAAATAATCTTATGATACTTACAAATCAAGTGGTTCAACTTCAATCATAATAAAAACAGTATTATCTCTTATATAATTTCTGGTTTTCAGAGTATCTTGTGAGACAAACTTAGGGCAACCAAAGCCTAAGCTTTTTGCTTTATTGGGTTTACCAAAGTAATCACTGTTCCTGTCACACGTAAGCCTCCAAGATTTATTCTGACGATTGTTAAACTCATCATCTTGATCAACAAGGATGAAATCTACTCGTTGTTGAAAGGGCCATGGCAGTACAGCATCATATTCTCCTTTCATAATTACAACATAAAGTGATAAATGCGTCCCTTTTCCTTGCCCTAATCCATTTAAGAATGCTTCTGCTCGTAATTTATAACCATACTGTCCTGAGTAAAATGGTGGACTACATAACTTTTCTTTGTCTTTTTTAGTAGCGGACTGTTGGAAGAGTTGATAATAGTTGGATATTTTCCATAAGAATTTGCCATTCGTACAGACTTTTTCCTGACGCTGTTCTAGTTCTTTAATTCTAAGGTGAGCCAAATCTAGATGTGCTGGCATACATTCTTCAAGGTGCTTGTCCATATCAGTTCTTTTAACCTATATTTGATAAAAAACATGATACATAATATGGTATAGAGCATGATGTATTCCAGAAAATTTCCCTATACCTTCCACACACCTAACTTTCAAAATCTGCTAGTTAATTATTCTTCAAAATTTGAGTGTTAAAACTCAATATTGAATATACCGTATTTGCCAGTGTATAAGTCGACTCGTTGTATAAGTCGACCCCCTAAAATTTGATTGACTGCATTTGTTTATTTACTACAGACTCATAATTTATAGAGATGTAGATTTATTGTCCTTTATCGAAGCTTTTAGTAAGAAAAATGAAACTTTATAGCTTGATGCAAGTTGAAATATGCATATGCAGATCTTAATTTGAGGTCAAAGGAAATTCCAAATAATCTCCCCGTAGGGGTTTTACTTTATTATGTGACCTACAAAATATTCAATTATCAACTCCCTCCCTCTCTCTTTTTTAATTAATTATCTAAATATTTCAACCAAGTTATGTCTCACCTTAATTTTACATCCAATATCATGGTATTTACATGGTACAATAGCTAATGGGCAATCCCCATCAACATCTATGTGAGCTGCCATCTAGAATCAATAATGCAATAAAATAGTTCAATGCATAACTGAGATAACCTCTATGAATGTGCCAAGAAATTTAAGACACACATACATCAGACCAGTGTTCTGGCTAATGATTATGACCTTGCTAGCTGTACCCTTGGAATTATTAGATCTCAGTTTGGGCAGAATGTTTTCAAAAATAAATCAATCAATCAAATTGTTTACAGAGGTTGACACTGTTACCTACTAGATAATTTTCAAGTAGACCTCTTTTACCTCTTAATTTGAAAGACATGGGACTGCTATTAAGGTGATCATTTGAGCCATGTGAAGGTCTAACCATTTGCAGATATTACAAAGGCAGCACCTTCTCCTCAGTTATTTGAAGACCCTGAGTATTGGTCTGGCTGGGGCTTGAACCCATGACCTCCAACACAACAGACCAATGCTCCACCAAACTGAGCTAACTGGGTTTAGTTTAGTATAGTTTATTTATTTATTGGGCAGAATGTTTTCCCATTTCAGACTGTGTGTCATCCTCTATAGAATAAAACTCTTTGTCTGAAGTAACTTTTCAAGCATTTTCAAGAAGCAAAGCAATAAACCCCAAGGGAATGACATGTGACCAAGGGAAAACATTACACCCAAACTGAGGAGGCCTACTAAAATTTGTCATACCATAATCTGTGTTTGATAAATCTTAATGTATAAATGTCTAATGAAGATTAACATAAGCGAGAAATACAGACAAAGATACAGAGATAGACACACAGAAAAGAAAGAAAGGAAGGAAGGAAGGAAGGAAGGAAGGAAGGAGAAAAGAAGTAAAAAAAAAAAAGAAAAAAGAAACAGTAGCAGAAATATAGTTTTTCTAAGTTTGTCACAAACAGAGTATTGTTATATTGATTTCACAGATCAATAAATTTTCTTAGAATAGACCATACCATATATCATTACAATTTTTTTTTTTTGAAATGATGGAGGATTTTGTACATACCTCTTCTCTAGCAATGTCTGTTTTTCCACAGTTATTGATACATTTGATTGGGACACGTTTACAAGCTTCTAGATGTGCCTACAAATAATGTGGAATAGTTTTAAAACTAGGATAATTAAAGCAGTTTAAATGATAAAGGATAGTGTAAGGGTGCATTTCATGGGAGTATAGGAATTAAAGGATGCTGAAAATTTGTAACCAAACCTTAGTTAATATCTTAATTACTGTATAGTTAGCACAACTATACTTTATGACTGTACATGTTTGATTCAAAATGAAAAGGAAAAATAAATCCATGGCAAAAAGTAACTTACTGCAAGATTTCCAAGTTCTCCAGTCCAAAAACAATCTGTGCCACTATTGTAACATCTCACTGACAATGATAACACCGTCCTTTTGCAGGCTTTATCAGGATAAACCTTTCAACAGAAATAAAGTTTTATTTGATTAGAAATAAAACCCACATAGACATCTTAATAATTTAATTAAGTACTTTTAGAATAGTTAATAATTAAGTGCACACTAAGGTCATCATCAGTGGTTAGCATTTTTGATAACAACACATCATATTCACTAACAGAAGACCTGTATGTCAAGCCATTTGAACAAAGAATCTGCAAGAGTTGCTTGCTTTTTTTACCAGACAATCTGTATAGACTTTGGTTAGCACACCATAAATCAAGATGTATCACAATACTGTAAATCTCAGTTCAATTACCACAGCCCTTTGCATCCAAATTAGTAGGTTAATATATATTTTAACAATACACCACATGAGTGCGACACACATAGTATAGTATAATCCATGTAGAAGTATGCTTTGATTATTTATGTATCATTTAAATTTTAAATTATTCATTGTACACAGAAAAAAATCACTTTATATTTATAAATAAAAATAAATACAATAATATCGCAATGTTCTGGTTGGAAATTCTGTCTCATTACACTATGTCCATTATCCTGATAACTCCATGACCTCTTAAGACAATTGCTCTAAAAAAATAAACTAGAGGTGATATAGCTAGACCACAAGACAGTTTAAGACAAAAACATATGGACAATGTCTCATTTGGATTTGTGGGAACATTAAGCTATAGAATAAACTTTTGAAAACAATGAAAGTGCCATACAACACTTTTTATCTGCCTTTTTAATTTAATTTTTTGAGAATGGCTTAAGGAACAAACAGTGCATGTATTGTACAAGTATCTAGACACTCCAAGTGTATTAAATTAATAAAAACAATATGCTTTAGTGTAGGTATGGAGATATGTTATACAAGGTTAGGTCACCTTACTGAGGTTGTCCTGGCTACCACACAGATGAACACCAAGATAAAAGCGTGAGTCAACATTCAGACTAAAACAAACACCCAAATGGCACTGACAAAAGAGAAAATCCCAAAACAAGACTGGCAAGCTTACTTTTATCCATTAGTAATTGTTTGCTTACCAAGGAATTTAATCTTAATCGCAACATATGTACAAAGAAAATATATTAAATATTAATATGATCGTTAAAACAACTACAATCTTAATATCTGCTCATTTTGTAATTGTCTACATTAGGAAAACATTTGAAGCTCATAAATTCAATTTGCTATGAATTTAAACCAGTATTTTGTGGGTATCTAGCTAGGTTTAAGGAAGATTGTTTGCCAGTAGCCTACGTTGTTCCCCTCCTGGGGGGAGGTGGTGTGTGTGTGTGTGTGTGGAGGTGTGGATGGGTTCCACCCTTCAAACCCCCCACCCTGGAGGGTTGCTACACAGGCTAGCTTATCAACATTTTTTAATTTTGAAGCACTTTGACATGATGAACAAATGTATTGCAAGTGATAAAATTGGTAAAACTAGTTAATCAGGCTAAATGATGAAATCAATAGTGCAATGATTTGAATGTGTGTTGAAAATATCTGCTCATTTTGCAATTTATTATTTTACAAGGTTGAGACTTGGAAGTTATCAACTCATAGGCAAAGATAAAAACCATCTAGAACAGCCAATAAACATTTGCTTTTAGTGAAATCATAAAACAATTGAAAGAGTTTTTTCAACCTGTGTGTTTGTCTCTGAGCAGTTTTGTCAAACGTAGACTGGTAACATCTAAAACAAAGACCTGAGTGAATTAAAAAGTGTACTGATGACAAAACAGGTATAATCCTAAAACTAAAATGGCTTGCTAAAGGGATTGGTTCAACCACAATTTTGCATGTATTAAAAGAATTAAAAGATAAAGTTCAATGGATCAAGTTAAAAGAATATTTCATTCAATGTTGAATCTTGGTTTATGTGGAACAAATTCCATTTTTTTATATATAATTTTCTATATTTAGATAAGGATATTTCATATCTTTTTCTTCCATGCATTTAATTCAAAAGTTAAATTCAAAATTATGAACACATTTGAAGTGTTATATCTAATTTGATGCAGTGTAATTCCAATTTCAAACGGAGAAGACCTGCCATTATCAGCATGTCAGTATCTGTGCAGTTGTGGGCAAGATGTCACCAGTACTTTTATTTAATTAAAAAAAAAAAACCTAAAAGAGAGATGAATTCTTTCAATGAATGCTATTTTAAGGGAACAAAGAATAATGAGTTGCAACAGTTCTTGATAACAGCAAATTGATGCCATTCCATCAAAAATACAACAAAAAAATATCAAAACAAGATATGCTGTTATAATAACTTAATGATATTATTCCATTCTAAGTTGATAATTATGGCCAAATATTTTGGAAAAAATTGGAAATAACGCTTTTATCTGAGGCTAAAGTTAGTTAAAAAGTGTAGTCTCTGTCTTTGAATGTATTTGTTTAGATAGGCACTCCTCAAGCAATTTCCTTTAAAATCTTCCCAAAATCAATGGGCAAATTGGAAACTTATATTTTGAAAAATAAAATGAAGCTTTAAAGAACCTAATTTCCCCTACAAGTTGCACAAGCAAGGATAGACTAATTGGAACAAACGTAACAAATAAATACTCGAACAGATACTCCAAGACAAAAGGCTTGTGTACATTTTCAATATTGACAAAACAGTAGCCATCTATGCACACACATCTCAAAACCAAGATTACCCCACAAAAAAAAAAACGTCAGTGTTTCCCCAATAAGTTTATCCCGAGCAATAATATACATTATATTTAAGTACTTTAGCAGCACACATAAACAGCAACTAGTAAACTTTAACTATTAGTTTCTCCTTCATGGCCCACTAAAACTCACTAAGTAGAATGTTTGTTGAACTTGGCTCAAAGCCTTGATTACATCACGGCAAGAATTAAAGAAACTTTGAGAAAAAGTATTAAAGAACAGCCATAGATTTTGGTGATCCGTATGTTAGTGTTTAATTGATTATTTGGGATCTAGATTAATAAGATACAAATATGTTGGGGTGGAATTATAGGCAAGTATTTCGAGTAGTAGACGTGGATAAATTTTTTATTCATTGTGCTATAGATTTGCCGGTTTCCACTACAAAACATACTTTAGAAATATTAAACATTTCAACGAAGATTTCGCCATGGGAAATAGTTTTCATAAAGCTAGATTACATTATAAAACGGTGAAAATGTTAATAGATTGTAAATCGACTTCAAAATAAAACATTTTTGAACACTTATTGAATACACCACAGCAGTACATCACTGTGAAATTGTTTAATGGTGTCATAAAGTTCACAACCAAATTCTCTTGAGAATCTTACCTTATCACGCGAAATAGTCCTTCGATCGATAGGGCAGAGAGATGGTGGTTTCCTAGGATGAAACGGGAGAGGTTATTCTTAATTGATCGGCCATAATCCTTGATAAAATACCTCGACAAGTTCGGCAACTCACCTCAAAATCGGCTCAAGGCAAGACTCGCAAAAACGATGTCCACAGTCTCGCGTTTGAACTGGCTCTCTGAACGGTAGCTGGCAGATCGGGCATTGATAATCAATGTGGACAGGGCTGACAAAATCAGCGTCGAAACCTCCAGTCTGAGATTTGTTCAGAGGAGGAGGATTTCCATTGAAAAGGGCCGTGGCTTGAGGGACGACAGCCGAAACTGACGCCATCTTGGAACATGCTCAAATTGATGAGATTAATACATTATTAATGAGTTCCGTTTTATTACGTTGAGCAATGACCGACGTGAGGTATAGATTGCTATCGAGAAATACACGCGTCTCGAGGAGGAAACTGCGGGAAAATTATGGAAGGTCATGATTAAGATGTTATTAAATAACCTGTATCACCCGTATTTGAAAAGTAGAAAAGGCCATTGTGAAACTAGACACTTTGGATATTAATGAACAGGAAGGAGGTAAAGATACTGTACATTAAAAAACGAACTGATTAAAGAAGGAAGGAAGAAAGAGAGAGAAAAAAAGAAACAAAAAAAGGAAGGAAGGAAGGAGGGAGGGAGGGAGAGAGGGAGGAAGGAAGAAAGAAAGAAAGGGAGAAAGAAGGAAAGAAAGAAAGGAAAAAAGAAAGAAAGAAAGAAAGAGAGAAGGAGAAAAAGAAAGATATAGAGAAAGAGAGAAAGAAAGAAAGAAAGGAACAGGAAAGGGAAAAGAAACTGTTTAAAAAAGAAAGCAAAAGGGAAGGATGAAATTAGAAAACATCTACTTTGTATTTAGCCATGGTTTTAAGAATGATGAAAAAGTAAATACAAAGGTTAAATTGAAAAGCTTCAATAAGATGTTTTATTTAGTTGGCACATGTTTTGATAAAACTTTTGTGGATGTAACTATTAGAACACAATGTTTAATGGTGTTTTTCTAAAGTTCTTCCATAAAAAGAATGACAATTTTGTAAAAATACTAGCAACATGTTGGTTACTCATAGAAAAACCAAATAACACGGCAGATTTTGATGGAAATAACAGACCGTGTAATGCTATAGCATATATGTATTCCCCACTTTGTAATTCGAACCCATCTTTTGAAAAAAAACCCTAATACTAAGATGTTATTGTACTGATAATATCATACAGTGGATTTTGAGTGAAAAACGATACAGTAAATTTGTTGCCCTGTCTGGAACATATTTGACCAGAGCCATAACTATAGGTTCTGGTTGGATTATTTGGACAAAACAATTACTTATAGGAAATCATTATAGTGTCATAGCATACCATACTGTGTACACGTAAGTTAGCACTGTGCATTTCCAACTAATATAACTGTCACAAAATACTGGAAGTTGTGAAAGGTGGACTATACAAACTATACATGAATACAACTAAAAATAATTTATCAGTTATCAAAAGTGATACATTACTATTCCAGATCGCTGTAGCCTACACTTTTTGGACAGCTTTGATCAGAGATACAAGGAAGGACTGTGCTTGATCAGTGTTGAAGTATATGTTTTGCTTGAGATATCCAGGTATTTTATGTAGAAATGTTCCATTTTTAGGGCTTTCGAAGTTGGGACTGTATTCATATTCTTCAAACTCTTTATCATGGGTCAGGCGGAACTGCATAACTTAAAAAAAAAATTGCATGAAAATGTCTCAAGTATTTGAAAGTATTTTACATTGTTGACTAGTTTATTTATTATTAAATTTATTATGTGATACTGTTTATATTCCCTGGAGGTTAAGTGTTTGGCAAACGTGTTGTGTGTCTTTAAAATATCCCCAGCTTCTCCCTCCAGGTTTTTAGTCAAGTTTTAGACAACCCCTAGAAGGATTTACAAAAATTTGATAACCCCTTCTTGAGCTTTCCAAATTTTACCAATCCCCCAAAATTAATAAAAGTCCTGTTAAAGATGGCCATTCCCCCCCCAGTATATCTATTTTTCAATGATGGCAGAACTGCTTGTAGTTTTTTTCTGTTATTCACCTAAGCAATTACTTTTCTGAAATATTCAGACCTATTTTGATAAGTACATGGTTGTATAAATGGGTATGGTGTTTTACCTTGGCCTGTAAGGCCTTTTGGTTGGTATGCACAGCGATAGCTCTCAATTAGCTCTGAATTTGAAGTTGGTGAGTCACTAGATAGTGTTATACCAGTTAGTCCTGCATAGAATTTGATTATTCCAAGGAGAGTGGAGTTTTCAGCCTACAAGTATTAGAATAATGATTGGTTAGTTATTTGCTGTATGTTTCTAATGTAATATTGATGAGTTTTTATTCTTATTCTAGCTGTTATGATTAACCTGTGGATTTACCTTTTCTAGGTCCTCTAGTTGACTGAATTCTTCATTTTGAGATGACCCTGAATGAATAAATAGACGGTTTTCAAGCAAAAGCAATATTCACAATGTCACCTAGTGATACTCATGACTGTACCAACCAGTGTTGACTATTGGCTACTTAAGGAAACGGATTTTCTGATTGCCAAATTTGAATGATAAAAGATACCCAAAATCAGAGCTTGTAAACTGAGTGAATATTGCTAGACACACAGCAAATATCATGTCTTTCCCTGGCAATACAAATTTAGATTTTCATGCTTGGTACCTATCATGTCTACAATTCATACTCAGTGAGTTAGGTGTGCAATGTTAAAAATGTCACAGAAAAAGTTCAATTTTTTAACTTTCAACAAGATTTTTTAAAGAAAAATTGATGCCACTGTTGTCATGATTCTCTCTCATGGTGGCCAGCTTGAACTTAGGTTAATATTAATGCACTAGAACATTTCTTCCCACCTTGGGATGTGCAGGTAGTATTCATACTTTTATCTTGTTGTTCATTTGTTTTTCCATTCTCAATTTCCTTTTTAGCCATTAACAGTTGTTCTCTGGTTTGATTAAGCTCTTCTTCAATAGTAGCTTTTTTCTTTTTCTCCTGTTCAAGAGAAGCTTTCAACTCCTTGATGAATGCATCATAAGCTAATTGGAAACAGAATAAAATAAAATAAATTATTATATTATTATCACTAAAATTATATGAAATTATAATATTGTAATATATAATCCCTTTTATAGTAGAAAAATACAGGTATAAGGCAATAATATCATCCTAGCTTATATATATAAATAATATGATGAGCTTCATGATGATGTTAATGGTTATGAAGATGGTGGTGGTGGTGGTGGTGATGGTGGTGGTGGTGGCAGTGATGTCAAATTAATATTGGTGGTATTGGGGATGATGGTGATGATGGATGATGGTGATGATAATGGTGATGGCAGTGATGATGTTGATGATGATGATGGCAGTGATGATGTTGATGATGATGATGATGGTGATGGCAGTGATGATGTTGATGATGATGATGATGGTGGTGGCAGTAATGAATGGTGGTGATAGTGGTGATGGTGATGATGGTGGTGGCAGTGATGGTGACAATGATTATTATGATTATTATGATGAATACCACTAGACAAAACAGATTATATAGTTAGTGATGGCAATACCTGTTATGTTTTTGTGAGTGTTCTGATGAGCTTGACTAAATTGTTCTTGCATTTGCTTGAGTTTTTGTACCATTTCATGAAACCTATTCTTGTAATACTCCTCATTCCTCCCCTGAATTTGAAAATCAGCAAAAATATTAGATAATAACAAATGATCATAAAGAAATTACCCTGAAAACTGCTCTCAAACTGACCTCTCCAGAGCTGACACATCTATCTTCACTTACTTCCATCCTTTCATTCCCATCATTACATGTAGACGAATCGGCCTCCTTGATTTGAAATTGCACATCACTTTCCTTTTCATTCTCCTTCAAGGAATCTCCTTCAGCAGTTTTATCTCCAACACTGTCTCCCGAGGTAGAACCCAAAGAAGTTTCCATCTCATGTTTCCTGTCAGCTTGGTTTTGCTTCTTTCTTTTGTAGCTTCTTTTCAGTGTGCTGTAAGATCTTGTTCTAGATGCAACAGGAGATCTAAAAGGTGTTTCTTGCACTGTGCACAGCTCATCCCTAGCTTCTGGACATTCAGTATTCTTCATTTTATCAGCCTTGAACTGTACTTCATTGTCATCTTCATTAGCAATTTCATAAATTTTTATCTTATTCTTTACTGACCTTTTCTCTGACACACATCTTCGAGGTATTCTGCTCTTTTTTAATCCTTGATTTTTCTTGTCACACAATGTTGTAGGAGGTGCCTGTGACTTAATGCTGGGTTTCTGAAAAGAATTTATCCATACAAACAAGATTATTTTATGAAAGCAGATCTACAATGTAGTAATGCACTTACCAATGCTAAGGTGGCATAGGGTAGGCATGACTTATGTTGGGTATTTCATTTGTTTACAAAATTTTTTCCTTCTCTCTCCTGGGGCTAATACTATTATTGAAATATGGTAAAAATTTGTCTACCCCAGGCATTAGTTTCATTAATTTTTGTGTGGGACTGAATTTTTTTCAATTTTCTTTGCTGCAGCCAAGTTGCCAGTACCTGTCCTCCTGATGACTTAAATTATAGGTACACAAACATACTTTATATCCTTCCCAAAAAGAGAGCAATACTCTTATCTAAGCTTAGTGAAAGAGTAGCCACAAACTGAGATATGCATACTAAGAAAATGCATTCATGTGTATAGCCATATTAAATTTGATAAATCCCAGATTTTTATCAACTGAAAATCTTGAAGCTACCATATCATGTTTTTTCCAGCCTGTTTGTCCCTCAAGATCGTAAACAAATTCCCAATTGACCTGCAAAATCTATTGTTTAATACATCCCCAACAGAATTATTCCTAGATCAGATCTACAGCACCTTTTTCGGGGGTCTTTCGCTTTCTTCATCAGAAACATCTTTTCTTCTCTTTGCTGTTGTTTTACAAATTTTCGCTGGAGTTGGGTCTTCGATTCGCCTTCTCGGCTCTTTTCTACCACACGATCTCGTTACTACAGGCATGGTATTGGATTTACAGGCCTCTTTGATTCATTAAAGGCAAGTTTTCTTTATAAGATTTGAGGAAAACTAAGAAATGTTTTTTTCCTTTCATTGAATAACAAACCGTTTGGATTTTTGTAAAACGGCGGGACTCCTTTGTAGGGCCCAAGGCTAACTCAGTCAGCTGTTGTAACGCCTGGCCAATATCATCATAAAATGCCACAGGGGTGGGAGCAGCAGATAGGTTGAGTCACGATTAGTCCCCGTATTACACGGGGATTTACCGGCGGAAACGGGGGGTGTCCCCAT
>WUAP02127199.1:0-14641 GCA_015163945.2 Stichodactyla helianthus | reverse complement strand
GTTAAAGTGACACATTTAGATGAGAAGCTGTCTTCTTTTACCAAATATGGCGAGCAATAGCTCGTTTGTCAGCAAAATCCCGCATATAAAAGTATGCGAATACATTAAAAGTGGCCATACTTTTGCGCGTCGCGCTGTAACAAAAAGCAGTCGTCCAACCTTATGAAACGTCGACTATAAGCTGAGAAATATCACAAAAATGGTTAGTCTGAGGTGTAAAAAGTGGTGCGACAAATAAAAAATAAGAAATTAAAATGTGCAACAAGTTCAGGGGCCGCAGGGGGAGAAGGGCTAAACCCCTACCACATTTTTGCCTGGATTGTGTTTTTCTTTTCCTTTTTTTTAGCGCTAATGCTTGTTTTAATTTTGAGAAAATTTAGTCCTACTACTTTTCAGTGTAGCGGCCCCTGAAGTTTGAATTATGCTTTGATCCAACATCAAAAGAAATTATTTTAATGTTCGAGTTTACGCTTAAATGATTATGATAAACAGACAAACATTTGGCACGAATAGCGAATATATAATCTATTATAATCTAATTAGATTATATAATATATTATAGGTACTTAACAGTAGTAAGTGGCTCTCAACTTGGGGAGGAATTAGTGAACGATAAAAAAACAAATGAATGACATGCAGAGTTTAGACACGGGAAATCTACAGAGCACTCGGTTGATGTAGTATATTTATAAAACCGATTGTGTTCTATTGTCTTTTTATCTATTGTATTATGTGTTTATTATATTTCTGTGAAGATATTACGTCAACTGCGTGCTCTGTAGACTCTCCCGTTTAGACATTGCTATCACAAAAGTTAATTACATTCTTGAGGAAGCAAGTAAGTTTCTTAGGGACCGTTCATATTTTTATCAGGAGTGGGGGGGGGCTGGTGGTTTTGTGGGGGTACCCCTCCCCCTCACAAACCGAGAAAGGGTGGGGATTAGTGGGGAATTTGAAAAATAGGTTGTAAAAATGTTGGTAAATAACCCACAGTGGTGCAAGAAGAAACATCAAATCCCCTACCCCCTGAGGTCATAGCAAATTAAAAAAATGTAAGAGAGAAGAGAAGGGAGGATTTTAGGAGACTTTGATGATCAGTATTCATTACCAGGCTTCCTCAGCCTTTCATGGTCATTTAGCGTCATCCCCCCTGGAGCATCATTGATTGACAAATGTGATCCTAGATCTCCTCAACTTGGGTGTAATGTTTTCTTAGTTCAGATCACGTGTCATTTCCTTGGGTCTTTTTGTTTCTTGGAAACACTTGAGAAAATACAGTACTATTTGTTGGTATCAATTTTGATTTTATTTCATGGTTCTACTGCATGTGCTTTATGTTATATACCCAATAAACTTTAGTCTGTGGATCCACTTGGCTGTGGCCTGTGAATCCAATTAAAATACTTATTGGTGATGTGACTTACCATCAATATAAGGAGAGAGACAAAAAAAATTCTTAATTTTCATTTTGTTGTCTGTTGACTATAGCAATTTCTTGCAAAGACACATGCAGACAAGCAGGCAGACAGACAGAATGGGAAGGAACTCATCAAAGAATAATTTTATGCATCTATACTCTATATTCGTCTTGCTTTCTTTGGCCGGCAACCATTATGAGGAATTGGAGTGACATCTGTGATCGAAGTAATCTTGAGCCCAGAAGAAGCCAAACTTTTCACTGATGCCTAAATTGATAAGATTTTATTAAAAAGTATCATCAAATAAAAAGAAACTCAAAGGATTTTATTAGAGTTAAGCCAATGATAAGATAATCCTTTGGTTTAAAAATCATCCAAGTCAAGCTAATGGTATTGTTTGCATCTCAACTGCTGGTATCTATAGCATCTACCATTCCGTGGACATAAAATCTAATCATTACACTCTCAAGCTAATTAAGCATGTGCTCATGAAATACTTATTTGATGAGTCTGGGTATGTCGTGATGTTCCCCTACCTGTCTTCCATTTCCAACACCCTTGAGCTTTATTCTAAGCTTTTGAATACCAAAATCAGTTGCTTTCTGTTAACAGAAAAAATAATAATCTCAGTCTTTTGTGGCCTTCTGGTTAATGATGATAATTTGTACCCAATAAAAGTAGTTTTGAGGCTTTTGGATGCGGTAGACCAAAGTTCATAGAATGAGATGGTTATGAAGCCTATTGTTGCAACTTTTTGTTTACTTTTTCCAACTGTAACAGTGCACAAAACAAAAGCATTCCTACATATCAGACAATCAGACAATGAAAATGTTTGGGTCAGGTCAGTCAAGCATAATAAATGAAGGTAAAACAAAAGACTGTTCACGGTTAAAACTGTACTCAACCTCCATGTTTGCTTCTTTGTCAGTCTCTATATTACACTTTGGTTCTTTTGTTTTTCATTGACTATTACATTCTAATTAGTACACATTGTTTCACGGGTTGATGAAAACCACTCTAATATGCATGAAAACCAAAAAAACTTACCAGAGCAAATGCAGTAAACCATGAAATAAAATCAAAATTGATACCAACAAATAGTACTATTTAGTGACTAATAGTTGCTATCGCTCAACTGGAACATTTCATAACACAGAGACACAAATGGTCTCTTATGTATGAGCCTCTGTGTTGTGAACTGTTCTGGTTGAGTGATAGTGACTATTAGTCACTAAATAGTAGTATTTGTTGGTATCCACCATGATTTTATTTCATGGTTCTACTGCATGTGCTTTATGTTATATACCCAATAAACTTTACATTCTTGAGAACTTATTGTGAAAGAAAAATATATGAATTAAAAAACCGGATATTTTAAAACCATCACTCCGCATGAGAGCTTCTTCCATGAGGTTCACTCCACACACACTACCCACTACATACAGCACACAACACTCAACTCACATGATGAATTTTACAAAGGAAGAAAAACCAGAGAACCAGAAGAAAAACCCTCGTGCCAAGGGAGAGAGCAACACATCTAGCAAACTCTACTCACATGTGGCATCCACAGGATTTGTGGGTGAGAGGCTCACCTTCATGCCAAGGGAGAGAGCAATGCATCTAGCAAATTCTACTCACATGTGGCATCCACAGCGTTTGAACAAGTGTGGTGAGAGGCTATGCAATGCCAATGCCAGCCATTTTACTTCTTTCCAATTCTGTACTTTTCCTTAGTCACATTCTCAACTTTTTCAAATTTCCAAAACCATTCACAGGGTTCATGCTGAGGTAAAAATTTAAAATTCCAGGGTATTCAAGGACCCAAATATAATTTTTCAAGCATGTGGTCTACCAAACACGCCCTCCACAGTACTCCTTGTTTGGGGAAGGAAATGCCTGCTATATTTTAAATTATCAAATTTCACATATGGATATTTTCCAGCAGCAACTGCTTATGATTTCCTTGTCATTTATATTTATAAAAAAAAACCCTCTGCATGACCAGAAATATTGGAATCCTTTTCTATTGTTAGCAAATTCAAGGAATTTTCAAGGAGTTTAAGAACAATTTCTAAAATTCAAGGGCTTTTCAAGTGCCCTTAAAAACCAAAATTAAATTCAAGGAGTTTTCAAGGAGTTTAAGCAGTAGCACAAACCCTGCATTCAACAAGCTAGTCAGTGAGACAAATGGGGGAAGATGAGAGGGGTGAGTATTTGGGGATTTTACCTACCTTTGCTAATGACAGAGATGCTTGCTGGGCAGCTACACTGCTTCCACGCTTAGAGTTCTTGTATCCTTCAGCACCCTGAATATAAAAAAGTTATAAGATAAGTAGAAAAAATAACCACTGTCATGAGACAGAGCAGAAAAACATTTTTATTTCTTTTGTTATAAGGACGTCTATCCATTTTTAAGCTCAACATTTTGTAAACATGCTCTTTTGGGGCCAAAGAACAAAATATCAAATGCAACCAAAATTCAGTGAATAAGATTTTGAGATATAATGCCTTGTACTTTGGGAGAGGTAATTTTTGATCAGCAGAAAAATTGACATTTTCATTAATATCTCCAAGTAGCTTTACTCTAATTCAACACAATTTTGAAGCAATAGTGAAACAAATGAAACGTCGCTTATAGTTTTGGGATATCACTTCCAGCTAAAGGTGCTGTTACACTAGGCAATTTTCCCAGCAACTTGTCTCGCAATTTTGTTGCACAAGTTGCTCAAGACATTGCCTAGTGTAACATACCAAAAGTGTTAAGCTGAGTTCTACTTCTCGCAACGGTTGCGGCAACAAAATTGCGAGACACTTTTGGTATGTTACACTAGGCACTGTCTTGTGCAACTTGTCTCGCAACAAAATTGCGAGACAAGTTGCTGGGAAAATTGCCTATTGTAACAGCACCTTAAATAAAAAAATCATGAAAGTAGCAACTTGTCATTTTTCTGCTCTGTCCTGTCATGATGCTTTGCGGAAAACACAAAATAAGTTATGTTTAAAGCAAGTGCTGAAAATATAGCTTGGTAGTTGAGTTTTCCAACATTATTTTTGAACATAAAATAAAGTTAAGTAAAAATCATAACACTCTATATATAACATTATACTCACAGCTGAAGTCCATGCCAAAGTATTTCCTTTCAACAAAGAAATAATGTCAACTCAAAATGTGGATATGACTTTTTCATAATGACTTCCTTAATTGTGTATTAGTATTTCAAGCAGATTTTGTATGACCTGTGAAAAGCTTAGGTGCAGTTGTTGCTGTAAGCCTGTACTTCCTGCAACCATGATGTTTTCTAGAATTTTGACATGCCTTGGTGTGCCTTGACTGAAGGCTGTCTTTGTGCCACAAGCTTTTCATAGTCGTATGAAATCTGTTCTATTAATCTATACATGCTTGCAACATAAACATGAAAATGAGGTCTAAGGGCCATGATTTCAGTATTCCTTTTAAATTACCAAGGCTCTTATATTATGCACACAACAATCAAGAACTCTTTGATTCTTAACAATACCTTTAAAATCTGTTAATGTCAGCATTGTGTTGTTGTATGTTGCATTTATATACACTATTGGTTGCTCACTAAACTTGGAATCAGCTGAAAATGTCATTCGAGGTTTGGCTTTTGAAGCAAGACTGAAATAGCAAAGCATTTGATAAATATGATAGTTGATGGATGGGACTTGAAACTACCAGTATATAAGAAATTTTGCACATGAAAGCACATGTTGATTTAATGTGTGTATCAATGTTAATCCTCTGAGAGTGGGGTAAGGCACTTGTTTACTGTTGGTGTCCACCTTGAGGAATCTTATCTCCATATCTTTATTTATATTTTTGGAATGGGTGGCTGCAAGAGTGGGGAAACTTGATCAGATTTGGCTTATTTTTCTTTCCCCAGGCTAGGGAATTTTGACTGAATTATTGCTACAAATGCCCCACATGTGCCTAACCATCCACCTCTCATGCTTAAGATTGATACAGGCATAAGGGTTTTAGAGGATGGGTAGTGGCTAATGATTAATAGGATAGAGGTATTCTGTAGGTAATGTTTTCTATTGAAACAAGATTATCTCTGAAGAGGTCAAAGGATGCAATGACATCACAGAAAAGGCTTTTGCATGTGCAAGCTTTGTACAGAATGATGTCACACTGGCACTTGTCAAGTGTAATCCCTCTTCCCACTGAGTATTGGCTTTGTTTTTTGGGGGGGAAGGGAAAGGATGGGTATTTTTCAAGGTCAGTGAAAAGCAAAAGCTCAACGGAAATTCTAGCCAAGTTTTGGGGTACAAATTACTACCAAATTCACTAAACTGTTCACAGTCTGAAAATAATGATCCATCAGATTTGAATTTGGATCAATCGAAATGATCTTGTGATATTGCATACTTTTACGCACGTGAAATGTTGTAGTGTCAATAAAATTGCAAAGTTCACATGCCAAACGTCGCCACCGCATTCTACGTGCGTAAAAGTATGTAATGTCACATGATCATTTCGATCGATCCAAATTCAAATCCGATGGATCGTTATTTTCAGACTGTGAACAGTTTAGTGAATTTGGTAGTATAACTTTTGCATTACAATTTTCAAGAAATTTAAACAAGGCTAACCTTCGTTTGTTTAAGTAGAAATGACTCCCAGCAGCAACACTAACATTGGAACGAGAAGACAGCTGGTGTCTAATAACACTCCACGATGATAATGCATTTGAACGAAAACCTCTTTTAGAACAAACTTGAACACAAAAATCTAAAACACCACATAGACTACGCTGGATAATATCTGTAAAAATATGAGACAAGCTAAGCTTATTACTTAATTATTTTAGGAAATATTTGAGGTTAGATATTTTGTTATTTTCTATCAGCTGTCCATCCGATTGCACAAAAAATCCTTTCTTTACAAAGATAACATTGTTTCTTTTCTGTTTTGTCGTAAAATGTGATAAAAACAACTCATTATTATAGAGAATAAGATTCAACTTTGCTTACTTCGTGTCATGGCCGCCATCTTGAGCCTTGCAATGTAGACCACAGGTAGCCCAAGATGTTATCTTTCAATACTTTTGATAAGAAAAATAAATGACAAAAATTGTCAATGTAATGCTTCTTTATCGCAATGCACAAATAAAATGATTAATTTTTTTCACGTAAAATAGCAATACATCTACATCTACATGGGGAGGGGGGGGGATCCTGTATAAAAGGGGGATACCATCACTGCAATAAGCATCATAAGCAATGGGTTACCTGTGGTGTATAGTATCCAAGCCTTGTACTATGCGTCCTGGCCTATCCATGTGCAGAAAACTTCAAAAGAGTAAATAATTTGCTGCAAAATTTCGTTCTTTATTATTATTTTTTAACCCGAAATCATGTCCAGAGACCGTAAACGCTACTACGACGATGATGGTAAGCCATTATTTTATGTTTTTGTTACAGAAATACCTTGAATTTGTGCAAATTTGTGTTTATTTTGGCGATAATAACATGGCACAAGTTATTTTCCTTTGACTTTCGTACACATGTAGTTTTGTATTATCGTAGAATATTATTTTTGATTTTCCTTGTTAATAAGATGATAAACCAAGGAAGCGCCGTCGTGTAACAGAAGCTGTTGACATAGAGGATCGACTGGAATCTTTAATCACTAGAGTAGGAGAGAAGGTTAGTTGTTTTGATTCAAATCAGCTGAGATGTCGTTGAAGTTCTGAACACGACTAGAAAAATTGAATATAAACTTATATGATATATGTATCGTATATGAATCGTATATGAAAGCAAAATGATTTTATTAGGTTATACTGTAGCTTATATCAGATATAACATTATTACTTAATTTATAATTACATTAATAATTGATGGTTTGTTTGATTCAATGATATTTTGATAGAGTACATCATCTCTTGAAAGTAATCTAGAAGGTTTAGCCAATGTACTTGAAGCTGACTTACCTAACTACAAAGAAAGGATTTTAAAGATCATTTGTACATGGTATGTCTCTGTTGTATAGAGAATTTTCCATCATTCCCGAGAGCAGCAAAAGACAGACATGGCATCCATGTTGGTGTTCCAAACAAAATTACCTAATAAGACATCTGCTGTTTGAGGTACACCAATGTGGCTGCACTAATATCATATGAAAATGCTCTCTACCTTTTTGTATTTACAAAATGCTTTTTAGATGTATGATTTCACCCAAAATAATAAATACACACCAAAGAAATGGTCACACAAATCTGCAGGAGTGTCTGTGTGTATGTGGGGGGGATTTACTTCTCTTAGTCTGAAGATACAGTCACTTTCACCTTCACACTCTGAGGAACTGTGCTTTTAACAACCAAGAGTTTCTTTTCAGTGTAACAAATTTACCAGAAAAAATAGCCATCTACAGTACTCTTGTTGGACTTTTGAATGCAAGGAACTATAAATGTGGTGAAGAGGTACATTCTGTATATTAACTCTTAAGGTTGAGGACTTATGTAAAGATTCATATTATAATTGATGCATAAAAATGTATCTTTGTGTTTTAATGTGCAGTTTCTTGATATGATGATGGCTAATCTAAAAGATGTGCTTGTTTCAAACCAGCATGAGAGAGCAAGACTAATGGTAACTGTATTATATTTATGAGAAATTTAGATACTGTGTACTAGATCCCACAGGTAACCCAGTATAGTAAATAAAAAATATATAAATATAAATATAAATTCCAAGAGCTATATTAAATAAATTTCAAACCTGCTTTGTATGTTTTTAGGTTCGGTTCTTGGCTGACTTGGTGAATTGTCATGTAGTGTTACCAATATCTATCATTGAACTTTTTGAGAAGTTCACAGCAGCAAGCATGGAAAGTGATGTATCTCAGGTGAGGTCTCTATAGTAGTACAATACCTACCAGAGGTTTCAGTGGAATGCAGCTAATGGTGGTCGATCGCTGGGTAATTTGTATCTTACCTCCGGCTGTTTTTTTATCAGCAGTGTCAAATAAGTCAAAAAAGAATAGACAGCACCATACTTAAAAAATTATTAAATCCTCTGTCCTACTAGTACTTCTAACATACCTTAGTATTGGTGATATATTGAATTGTTCAAAATTAAGAATGTATAGAACCTACCTTGATGATCAACTACTTTTGATGATCCAATCAGATACATGTAGTGGTTTTCTTAGGGAGTTGCAGATTTTAATGAGAATGTTATACCTAAAACAGTGACTTAAGAAAATGACATGCATTTTTGATTTTTATAACAGTAAGGCTTTGTCAAGAATTTTAAAATTGTGGTCTATTTTCAGGTTCGTACAGACACCTTCATCTACAGTGTATTATCAGCTCTGCCTTGGGTAAGGAGAACAATACTTATTCTTATGTTCTTATTCATTCATCCAATTGTTCATTTATTCTTACTTGTACTTAATTTTTAGGCAGGGAAGGAATTATCTGAAAAGAAAGGACATGAGCTAGAGCGGTTATTGACTGCTTTAGATGGTTATATGAGGTAATGCAAGTAATGCTTTATAAATATATAATACCAGTATAATATATTTATAAATGTTTATTTTTATAAAATGCAAACAATCTCACTTGCATTATATTTTGGTATATCTATTTTATGATTTAGTCAAAGACAAAAGTCACACATACCTGCCTTAAGGGTGTGGTCTACTGATGATGTACATCCACAAGAAGAGGTGGGTTCATTTTTTATTGCAGATATTAGTTAAGTATTGTTATTATGTATTATCAAGACCATTTTGTTATTAATGTTGATTTTAAGTTAAACATGTGAATTTTTAGTATCTTGACTGTCTTTGGGCACAAATCAAGAAGCTAAAAGCTGATGACTGGCAGGTAAAATTTAATTTCCTTTTAATACATATTAAATATACAATATACTTAATATCAGGGGAAATTATACTGTAAAATCAATAAGAAATTCAATTTGATGTCAGAGTAAATCTTAAACATTACTTGTCTGTTGGGCAAGCACGTTTCTATTAATCTGTGTCAATGCTGAATCACATTGCTTTAAATATTTTCAGGAAAAGCACATTAGAAGACCTTATCTGGCATTTGAAAGTGTTTTAGGAGATGCATTGCAGGTTTGTGAATTGTACTTTCAATATTATAGAATGACTAGGTTGGTCCTTAGTCTAGTAAAAACAGTTTTCTTTGAAGTGTTGCATTGACATGCATTGGTCTTTTTTTGCAGCATTCCCTTCCATCCTTCACTGTTCCTCCACACCAAGAAGGCACTACATATCCATGTCCTTCTGTGGTATATAGAATGTTTGACTACACAGATGTGCCAGAGGTAGAGTACTGTACAGTATTTGGTCTATAATAACATAATGAATAACATAATATATAACTAAGACCTTAGTTATTTAGATAGAAAGATACTCATCTAGGAAGAAATGATAGATATGTATTCATTTTGTTATTAGCATGACAGGGAACTAAGAAAAAATTCTGAGTTCACTTGACAGGAATTGAACCTGTGCCTTTCCAGATACCATTCAGATGCTCTTAGATCCTAGTACATGTGCCTGTATTCTCTAAATAATAATGATTTATAGTTTGCTACATATTTCAGGAAGGTATACATGACTTAACATTTGATTATTTTCTCTAGGGGCCTGCAATGCCAGGAGCTCATTCTATAGAAAGATTCTTAGTGGAAGAGAGCATCAGAAGAGTAATGAATGCTCATTACAAGGACAGGAAAGAATGGTAAGACACACTGAAAACTGTGCACAGTGATTAAACAATATTTTTTCAACACTAATGCATTACAAAGTGTTTTAAAACCTCTTTAAAATGATAACAAATAGATATAAAACTGCAAAATTGATAGCATGGGTGTTGTGTGCTGCTACTGAGTGTCATGTGTTGCATTTCCCCAATGTGGTTGTTGGGTCATAAGGCAGTTGCTAGGGTGGCATGAATGATCACATCTTGTGTGATCAACTACAATGGAATGGTCATTATAATTTCTTTATTTTTCAGCGTTAATCAGCTTTTTAACATGCCTGGAAAGTCCAAGGTTCCTTACAATTACTGTGTAGTTGAGGTATTATACTGTTTATAAAGAATATTATTTATATCTCATAAGAAATATAAGACTGTGAGACAATGCTTTTAATAAAAAATTTGAAACCTTGTGGACAATTAACTTGTAGCACATGAGGGCTAGAGGTCTACCTGTAATTATTCAATACATATACACTATGTACATTACCATACATCAGTTGTCAAAGACAATTTCTGATTTTGTTGCAGGTTATATTTTCAGAAATGTTCAGACTACCAAATCCTCCTCACATTGAGTTATTTTATGGTTCCCTTTTAATTGAACTTTGCAAATCACAGCCAAATGCTATGCCTGGAATAGTATCCTTGCATTATTTTAAATTGTGCCAATTATAATTATGTATAAGAAAATAGTTTTCTACAATGACTCTACAGGTGAAATAGAGGAAGTTGGGAGAAACATAAGGAAAGTTTAGGCATGAATGATTTTCAATCTTTTTCAAGTGTTTTTCATCAAATCCCAAGTACTCTATTTCACTGGTAGATTCATAGAAAGCTATCTTCTGTTGCTTTCATAATATAGCAGTAGGTGAGAGACAAAACCATATCTTCACTGGAGAAGTAGAGCATAGATTTTGGTGGTCTCTCAGCCATACTAAGTTATAGTATAATATAATAATCCTTTGCAGCATCTTGTTGACTAGATACTGTAGACCAAAATTTGGGATTTACAAATGAAACCTCAGAAAACCATATAGTTTTTTCCTTAATAACAGAAAGGTTGCTCAAGCCACTGAACTTCTATTTGAACATTTAGATACAATGAATACAACCTGTATTGATAGGTACAGTAAGTTCTTTTCGATCTACCAAGTCCACTTATAAGAAAAATCTTCAGTCTACATGTATTCTTAAAACTATCTTCCACTTCATTACAATTTTAGGTTTATCTGTTGGCTGTCATATCATTTAAGTAATTTCAACTTCAAATGGAGCTGGGATGAATGGTAAGAGACCTGATTTGTTTACCAGTCAGGTACATATATATTTATCTAAAAGTAAAAAGGATAAAGAGAAAAAATTAAGTCCTTGACAGGAATTGAACCCCACATCTTCAGTTTACTAGTCTGATGTGTTAACCACTACACTACAAGGACCAACCATGCTGGAAATGCAGCTGGACAATGTAATGTATGTGGCAACTGTAGGGGATCCCAGGGCGTTATTTTTCTCTATGGGTAAGCTGAACACCCTTACCATTACCATTTACAGTGTTCAGATTACCCATAGAGATGTGGGGTTTGATTTCTGCCAAGGACTTAATGTTATTTTTCTCTTTATCCTTTCTATATATGCACACTGAACTCGTTCACTTTACTTTTATCTAAAAGTGTTGTCTGCTGCTAATAGGAGGGATAAAGTAGAAAAATTAAATATCTTGTTAACATATTGTGCCTTGCAATCTCAACTATACCATTCCACAATTTATTTATTTGTTTGTTTGTTTGTTTCCAGGGAATCCTTCACCAGTAACCCAGACTCACCAAAATTTAAATTTATGTGTGAACTGATCGAAAAATTAGTCAGGTAAATTCAATAAAAAGTGTTCATTCAACAAAAATACAAAAACCACAAAGTTCCATGAAAAAGAGTTCCACTTTCTTTTAGAATTTTCAGAAGATATTTTTAGAAACAACCATTTCTATCCCTGTGCCCCCACCCCCAACTCCAACCCCTGCTTTGGACTGCAAGCCAAAGATGCAAAAAACACTTCAAAACTAATATTTCAATGTATAGACTGCAAGCAGTCCCTCTATTACCCTTGGTCACTGTGTGTCTCATTTTTGATTGCTGGTAAGCTATGGTTAATTAGGCTGAGTGTGAATTGGTACCAAGTCAAATAACCCCATGGGAGGGAGGCTGGGTGGTAAAGGACAAAAGCTCCCAAGTTCCACCCCCATGGGCATTTACGACTCAGCCCTAATTTTTGCTTTGAAAACAGAGAGACTGCTCATAGTCTAATGTTTCAATGTTTTGTTATGTCTTACATTTATTTTGAGATATGTTTATTTATAATTTTTACATTTAGATTTTCATATCATCAGTACATGGTGGATCGACTACCTGCAGGGCAGTTCCAGGCACTGGTGCCCCCACCTCCTCAACCAAATTACAGATTCGCAGAGGGTTTGTTCAAAATTTTAAATTCAATATCATATTTGCATGTATCAAAAATCTGTTGAACAGTGCACATCATGACATATACATACACCAAATTGAAAAAACATCGGGTTCAAAAGGTTAAATCATCAAAGGTAAGACTGAAAGGGGTTATGTGTAAGCACATAAAAAGGCCCATCTTATATGCAAAGGATATTGTTTATTGCTGCTACTCTTGAACATTGCTTCAAATTCTCAAAGAAAGCAATATTAAAGAATTATGACAATGCTCAACACATAGCATAGGCCTCCTGAACTATTTACCCAGAATCCCCCTTGGTCTTACCTTCAATGATTTAACCTTTTGAACCTGACAATGTTTTTTCAATTTGGTGTATACACACTATGCATATCAACCATATCATATTAACAACTCTTCTATGTGCATTTGTGAAGTATGGGTATTATAGCGGTGAGAGTGTACAGTCACCTTTCACCAGTCAGTACCAGGTTTAGTTCACAAATTCAATGATAATGTATGATACAGGTAGTTCAGTTGTCTCAATGTTGGTTCTCTCATGTGCTTCAAGGGTTTGTCTCCTGTTCAGTTTTCCTCCCTCCATAAAAACTGTCTTTTAAGTACCAACAGACCAAATCTTGGGTGTAATGTTTTCCCAGACCATGTGTCAATCCCTTGAGAATACAATTCTTGGTTTGAGGCTCATACATATTAACTTACCGTATTTTCTCAATCACTGCTGAGAAACAAATAAACAATACCCATGACACATGGTCTGAAATGGGAATACAAAATAAATACACCCAAGTAGATTTGGACATTGGATTCACGGGATGAAGAGCCACCCTATAAAGATGCCACTGCTATGCCTGTGTTGAATATTTCTTGTTATTTAGAGGGTCTTCCTGGAGGAGACATTGCCAAGCAGTTAATGGAAGGAATCAAAGCAAAAAAGGACTTTGAGGAACTACAAGCTCTACTGAATGAGATATCAGCCAGTGCCAATGGACAAGCAGATGAAAGCGATGGTATGAGGAAAAAATAGAATTGTGCTCTTGTAGTTTGCTTTACATTAGGGCAGAATTTAGGCAAAAGATAAGAGCAAAGGAATAAAATTGAAATAAAAATGAATACCTGTTATTAACCAAGCACAAGGGCTGTATCATAAGTTATGGACCATGTTTTTTCTGCTACCTTGTGAGGTTCCTTAATTTATATACAGACTGAGCAAATAAGGTAAATAAGATGTTTAATATGTGGAAGGTGAACACAAAAATGAGGTTGGTAGTCTGTACCAAAGTTATGGAATGAAAATTGTTCAATGAGTGTTTGTGTGAAGCCTTACCATATAATAAAGTTTTTTTATTTTTGGAAGAACAGATAGTACTGAACATTTTGAAAATATATATTTCATTTTCCCCAGCTCCTGTGTCAGAACCAACCTTCTCTGCTTTAAGAATTGAAGTCTTGAGTCATACTCTTCTAAAATTGGGAAGTAAATCAATCACTCATTCCTTCAGTGCCCTTGTTAAGTAAGTGTCATTCAAGAGCTCTTTATGCATCCATCTCTGGATATGGCTGTAAGTTTGAAAGTGGTCATTTTGGATATCAATTCCTTCTTGGACAGGTATCATAAAATTTTGAAGTCACTCATTGTCAGCGAAAATGCACAGATTCATTTGCTGAAAACTCTCAAGGAGTTCTGGGATGCACATCCAATGGTAAGATGCCTTATAACTTGGGGAATTCTTAGTAAGGGATCGCTCATTTATTAGAGGGGGGAGGGCTGGTGCAAATGGGGGGGGAGGGTCATTATTTTTCATGCAAACTCAAATGGAGGGTACAATAATCTGTGCAGGACTGTGCAGGCCTTTTCAGGGTGATCATATCAATTTATGTATAGAGGATATTACACGGCGCCGCGAAAATAAACTTCATATCTTCAAGACACCGTGTAATTTTCTTTTTATTATATAGACAAAGAAAATCTTTCTTTGATT
>WUAP02127188.1:0-14650 GCA_015163945.2 Stichodactyla helianthus | reverse complement strand
GACGGTGCACAATAGTTTTTTATAAATCTTTTTCGACAGTTTGGTCGATAAAATGTTATTTTTTTGCGCTAAAACTATAGAGTTTCTACGCTTTACAATCGTTGGCACACTAGTGCCCAGACTCCCCACGGTAAACAAATATTCTTTAATAAAAGTGCGCGGGCTCGGATACGCGCGGGGAATGCGCAGTAGCAAGGGTCCGGAACTACCTTAAAAAATAGATTCGTTAACGTAAAAGATATGAGTTTCCTAAATTTTCAAAATGCATAATAAAGGAATTATTGAATTTGGTTTTTGCATGATATCGTAAATTATCAAGATCTCGAGTCTGTGTTATCAACTTCAGCCTACGGCTTCGGCAGATAACACAGACCTCGGTCTTGATAATTTACGATATCATGCTCATGCTCAACTTCATCCAATAATTGCTTATTAGAATCAGTTGAAACCCTTTAAAATCATGCTTTACTAAACACTTTTTCCTAGAGACCAAAAAGGCCCACTTTCTGCAATCGTTACTTCCAATAAGACTTTCAAACTTAGAATTATTATTGATATTAAGCTGGCTTATTTATTTTAGATCCGATGCAAGCTTTCCCACCAATGATGGGCCCACCCCCTCACGGTATACCATGGGATGCAGCACTGGGACGAGGGTTTATCCCTAACTTTCGAGACCAGTTCCCTGTTGGTCTTCCACGGCCTGGCGTAGAGAGCCCAGGTAGACCACGGAGTGATGACGATAGTGAATACGCGAGTAGTGAAGATGACAGACGAAGAGAACGAGAACACAAGAAAAGAGATAAAGAAAAAGATAGAGAAAGAAGTAGAGAGCACAGAGAAAGGTACGCTGCTAAGAACTTTAAGGAACTTTTCCACTTGTTATTCCCATTTTTTTTCCTTTCATTCTATCCTTTCCACTTGCTTTGTTTCGTTTTCTCCTTTTCCGTTTTCCATTTTCCTTTCCATAAAGCTCATCCGCTTTTTCTTTCATTTTCATTCTCTTTTTCACTTGATTCCCCTTTCATTTTACCAGTTTTTCTTTCGTCCTTTTTTTTTTTTTTTTTGCATTTTTCATTTTCCTTCTTAATACTCTCTTCATTTCCTTATTTTTCGTTTTTCAACATCTTTTTTTTTTTTCCTTTTCTTATTCGTATTTTAATTCTACGAGTTTCCAGCTGCCATGCGCATTGTTTCAACCTGATTTTGTCTCTTCTAGGACACGTGATCGTCATTCCGATCGTGACCGATCACCACGTCGTGAGCGTGACCGTGACAGGCGTGATCGTGATCGTGATCGTGAAAGCAGACGACATCGGGACCGAGACAAAGATCGTGACAAGGGTAGCGACAGAGATCGTGAAAAACGTGAGGTACTCTATTCCTTCCCTTGAAACTAACTCCATTTTCTAGTGTTATAATGATTACTAATATGAATGATTCTTTCTTAAGGAACGATCAAGTCGAAGAGAAAGATCTAAAGACCAAAAGTAAGTCGTTCTCTAAGTTATGCTAACTTTGCTTTTTAACCAATCGTTTCAATTCCTAGAGAATAAGATTCTTCGTTTAAGGTTCATCCATATCAATGTGTAAAACAAAGGAACAATAGACGCTAGCGTGACATTATAGAATATTTGATTTATCGGGAAAATGAGTTTACTATCAAATTTGTCACATTGAAAATGGTAAAATTGTAAAATTTCTTAAAGATTGCCCTTAAAGCTGACGAAGATATGAATTTTTAAAAGTAAGCATTTTGGTGAAATTTTTGCAAAGAAATGTGTGTCTAGCCTGATAACGAGGCTTGCCGGGCATGCGATGCCCGTCCACAGTACATTTCTTTGTAAAAATGCTTACTTTAAAAAATTCATTTCTTCGTCAGTTTGAGGCCAATCTTTATGAAACCTTGCAGTTTTACTACAATCAATGTGACCAATTTCGTAGTAAACTTCTTTTTCCGATAAATCAATATCTTATAATGTCACGCTAGCGTGATAAGGGTTTACACTTACTTCAAAAAGGTTGTCGGTAGCCAATCTGAAATCTGAGTCAGACAAATCGCAAGCGCAGGTCATTGCTCAAAGGTGGTGTCGTATTGAGCTATTTACTGATTGCAAACTGCTGAAAGATGAAACTTAATTTAATGATAAATCCACAGCTCGTGCCTTCATTTTTTCTCGGTCTCAGATTTCAGATCGCCGCCCGACAACCTGTTTTGAAATAGGTATATACTCACGGGAATGACATTTGGTCTGAAATGGGGAAACAGAACGCCCAAGCTAAAAATGTCAATTCCTGGAAGAGGTCTAAAGTTGGGATGAGAAATTGGGAAAGCGTGTGGAAGGAGACGGGAGGTGGAGCTGTTGACTGTCTTTCACTTCTTTTCTATCCCATTTACTCCTTTTATTGCTCTCTCTTTAGGAAAAGACACAAGGCTTCCAGCGAGGCACAAAATACAGACGGACAAGAAGAAGGAGAAGTCGTGTCCAAAAGAAAGAGCCGTAGAACAAGAGAATCCAAGCAACAAGAAGCTAAAGTAGAACCGAGCGAACAAGAAGAAGGACAACTACCATCACCTTGAATATCACCATGGCAACAGTGAATCGTTGCTATGGATACATTACACAATTCACGTCATAAACCAGCAACAACTCTCCGTGTTTAATTTGTGTATATCAAGTAAAAAAATAAATTGAAAAGAGATTTTCTATTCCCATCTCAGTTCCCATTCATCCCACCGATCCTTGTTCTTTTCATTTTTCTTATTCCCTTCCTTCCCGTGTCTTCTTGACTCCTTTATACCGGTTGATTCATTATTTTAACTATTACAAGTCCTTGTACATATTGTGTGCTGTTTATTATCTTCCTATTAACATTCAATACTTGCACAGTTTTTATTAACTTAACGTCTGGACCATATATTTATCATCAGACAGTTGCGAGCCTTTTTCGCTGGCTGTACGATTTCGTATGAATGTGAAAATCTTACTAATGCCTGCTGAAGATCCTTCGCTCACTGGTGCAGGCATTGTTTTAGGTATTTAAGGACGTTCGAGGGCAAAAGATCCTCTAGACAGATTTTTTTAAATTTTGCATGATGAAAGAAAAGCATATAAAAAGTAAAACAAGTACCTCGCTCAGTTAAACGAGCTCGCAGATCGCCATACGCCGTTCACCCTATCAACGTTTTTAAAATAGCTGTATGGCAAATGTATGAGTTGTCTTTTTTCAGAGGTAAGCACAAGAAGCGCTCCTTTTGAAAATTTTAATTTTCTTTCATATGAACTAAGTTGCGATTTTGTTTAAAAAAAATTAAAAACGTCGAAAATATAAAAAATTCTAACAAATTTATCTTCTAAAATTAATTTACGAGGACTGGCTCGTCTTTAGCCCACTATTTGTCGGCGAATGATAATTTAGTTTTAATTGTATAAAATATGTTTATAAAAAGACTTAAAAAAATGCGCTATGATTAGGCAGCTGTATGTAGTCCCAACCAGTTAGGTGCAATTTACGACTGGATGGTGCCATAGTCACTTGGGGGATCATTCACTAGTTTATTCTGAAAGAACAAAAAAAAGTTTTGATAAAACTATAGAGGACCCCCAAGTGCAATATACAACCATGAAGAGTTTCACTCTTGCTCTGTGCGCATCCTCAAGAGGTGACAAAATGGGCCCCAATAGCTCATTTTCGTTGCACCTGGCCGCGCGTTAACGAATTCTAGCATGATAACGAGGCTTTGATTCTAGACAAATTAGGTGTGGTTTTTAAATTATTAGAACAATGGAGAACGGAGCAATAGTTACCAACCATTTGGTTTTTGAATTTAAAACTTCGCGCCTGTAGTTTGTGCGGACGCGCGTTGGCCAGCTGGCATCCAAGCCTGGTTTTCATGCTAAAATTTATTATTACAAAAAATGAGCTATTGTAAAAATGTTATATTTGACTTAGATCTACCTAGTTCGCGTACACTACGCTAAATCTCAAATCCAATAAGCTTTAATCACGCGGCAGCAGTGCATTCTGGGACCGTTATCAGTTAAATAACACCGAACAAAAGAGGTCATGGTTCGTGGTTCTTTTGTTCGCTGATATACTTATTTCAATTAAGTTTGTCACTTTAGAATCTAGAAAGCTGAGACCGACAAGAATTATGGGTAGAGAAATTTTATGCGTTTCTACCATATTTTTTATGACTATTCATGGATTTGAAATCTTTTGCAGTCACATTCTTACCTCATGTGACCATTCGAAAACTCAAATTTGTGTTAAATGTCTTTACTTGTTAAATGTCTTTACTTGTTAATTGGTATATTTCCCATGATCCTCGACGGTCCCAGCTTTGTAGGTTTCTGGTGACTAACTTTCTTGAAACAAGTATATTTAACTGAGATAACAGTCCTAGAATGCACTGCTACGTCAGACTAGTAATCTAGTCTATGTTGGTTGAAACAATGCCTTTCAACCGCATGCAAACACTTCAGAAGGAGTTCACACGTGGAAGAACAAAAGTTTTCATTCTCTTGGGAATAAACATGGCTGCCATGTGATTAAAGCTCATATAGCGAGCCTCAAAACACTTGCTAGTCACTTTTTCCTCACGTAAGCATGCACAGTGCATTAGAGGAAATTCTTGATGCTATTGAAAACAAGTTTGTACCCTTATTCTTCATTCAGAATTGATCACTTTCAGACACAGCATTTAATCAAGGCTTCGAGGTGAAAATTAATGCACCTTCCCAGAGTTTCCCACAATTTTTTAGAATTTGCGCGCGCCAGCGAGGTCAGGGGACAAAAACATTGAAAACTGATCGTAGTTTTGGGGAAAATTAGTCTCCTGTGTCGAAACAAGAATAGAAAAAGTTCTGTTATTAAGATATCCTATTTGGTAAATTCATTTACATCCTTTTTTCGTATTTTAATCCACATCTGACAGAACGCTGTTTGTTTTCTTTTCAATTTTCGAAGTCTCCATATACTTTGCCCCTGACCAAACCCCGACCTCGTTTGCACGCGCTAAATCAAGAAGAATTATGGGTAACTCCGGAAAGATGCATAGAATCCTTTGGCTATTACCTTGAAGCCTCGACTGACGCTTTTCGCGACTTATAGGGAAAACAATAATCTATGGAAAACCATAAAATTGAAGAATCATTTGTGGGTTTATAAATAATCAAAACTAGAAGCTAATCAGAACGGCAGATGCTTAAAAGGTTATATACGGTACTTAGCGAAGACATTTTCGATTGCGGGCAGTAAAACAAGTACAAACTAACTTTATACCTTTTCTTCGTTGTTTCTGCAAATCCAGCCTTTCCGTCTCCCGTGAATTACGAATAGGACAATCGCGATAATAATAAGAACACCTCCCAAGGCGATGCACCCGAACTCCACACCTTGAGTCAGATAGATTTTATCATAGACTTGTTTACGGAAAACCGCTGCATCGTGTTCGCTAATTTTGGCACTCTGAAAACAAATTGTTTGGAACTGTTAAGGCCTATGCACACTAAGGGTTTTCCTCCGGGAGCAGGCTCCAGGGTCGTTTTGCTTCTTCGTGTGTACCAAAGATTGGATTTCATGTAAAAAAGGTTGTGGCGGGAGCAGAATTTTGCCCCCGGCTCACGCTCCCTGATATTAAACTGGTTAATTATCTAGAATATGACCACACCATGCAGCAAGCTCCCATAGCATGCTCTAGATTTTTCTTATCTTCTGCAGCTCTAGACTGTACATGACGTCATAGCCGCCATGTTGGATCTATCGCTGTTTTCATGTCCTCCAACATGGCGTCGATTTTTCTGCCTTTTCCAGTGAATGCTTACGAGAAGACAACTAGAAGCATGTCCGATCATTGTTGAGTTTTAAGGATATTTAAAGGTAAAAGAAGTAAAGAGAAGTGTGTGAACAGATCTCACTCACCTCATTCACATACATGATTGGCAGAAACACGGGAGGCATTGAAGCGTTAGTTTCACTGAAAAGAAAAGAACGAAAAGAAGAAATGCCATAAATATTTTAGAATGAACTTGATTCCCAATAAATTAGCAATCTACGTTAGAGCAGATTTTGTATGACTGTGAAAAGCTCGCGGTACGAACAAGGTCGTGACACGGTCAAGGCACGACAAGGCACGTCAAAATTCTAGAAAACATCACGGTTGCGGCAAGGTACGCTTACGGCACCGATATCACCGATACGATTTTCACAGCCGTACGAAATCTGTTCTAATAAAGGGTTCATAACACAAGTACTTACGATAATGGACTATAAGGTTCGACATACGCATTAACTTGAATTCTTTTGTTTGCTTGCATCACAATACCAGTAATCTGTTGAAAAATTAATATTTCGACTCATAAACCAATTTTCGTATGAATGGGAAACGTACGATACTGATTCAATGGAATACGTACACAGTACAATAAACTCTAACACTGAAATGGTTCGGCCCATAGTTTCATATGGTCTATATAATAGAACGTGTCGTTATATGGTTGTCATACATTTAATAACAAACTCGCAGCGCAACTGGTGCGCACAAAGCTAACAAACATTTAGATAAGAAACTTTCCTGCAACAGTTAACGCAGTTATCAACCATCACGATATTCTGGTCAGTGGTTCAATGAAAAAGCCGCATTTTATTAGCTGAGAGCCATTGCCAGGAACGTTATACACGTAAAGCAGATTATGTATGACTGTGAAAAGCTCTCGGCACGAACACGGTCGTAACACGGTCAAGGCACGGCAAGACGTGAAAATTCTAGAAAACATCACGGTCGCGGCAAAGCACGGTTACGGTACCGATCGCGCCGCGAGCTTTTCACAGTCATACGATATCTGCTCTATCTACGTTATAAAATTGTTGCGCGCGTCTGCGCGAAAAAAGATTTCTCTTCTGCAACGTTGCGCACGATATGGTTGCAAATGTTGTGACAAAGTTGCAACTTGAGCGCACCCGATCCATACCGGTTCAATGTCAATAAATGTTCCATGTTCACTGGCCGTTGGGTGAAGTCCATCAACAGCGTGCCTTAAAGAAGAATTTCCTTGGTAGAAGTGCGGTGGGGACACAGCAATTGGCGGATCTAAAGCCACAATAATGCTTAAAGTTAAATATCTGCATAATAGAAGCCTTGATCCTAAAGTATAGCAGAGAATCAACAGACTGTTTCCGTGCATATGATAGTGGATGTGAGGTTTAAATCTACGATCACAGCAGTAAGAGGGAGCGCATTAGAAACGCACGCGCCACCAATGCTTCACAGATTTGCACTCAGCGCACTAACCAGACCAAACTTCACTCACTTTGTGGTTGACAAAGGGTCACATTCAGTAGACCAGTAGGCAAGCATTTCGGAGGAACACAGAAGCCTTTGTTTTTGGGATAAATGTCACCAGAGAGGTACAGTTCCTTGGGTGCTGTGAAACGATATAAGGTGATATCTCGTACTTTGATTGTTGAATCGTACACTGCGTATATAGATCTGTAGCGAATAATCAAAATATGCAATAATCCTTTATAAATACACAATTAGAATTTCACTCAGATTTCCTGACAATATTATAAACTCATATACTCAAGAATATTCAATATATTCAACAGTGGAATGCCTGGGGCAGACTAGAATGAATATACCTTTCCTAAATTCACTTGGATGATCACGAAACAATGGTTTCAAGTCGAGGTTGGCCTTGATAAACAAAAGAATCAAGTTCAGTCTCGACTTGGAACCATTGTTTCGTGCTCATCCAAGCGAAATCGGGAAAGGTCTGTTGTAGAGAAGACTTGGGGTGTTAAGTATTTTCCAGTTCTACTGTTCTTGGATTGGCTCTACCTTGAAGCAATCAAAATGTACGTATCTGTTCCTTGTAGTCAAAAGGTATGGCCATTCATTGTGAAAATTGAAGGGCATTTCAAGGGGAAAGGCACAACTCTCCAGGGTTAAGGTAAAGGTTGGAAGAGAAAGCCATGTTTACAGTCCACATTTTCTTATATAGACTTTAATTTTTAAAACAAACAACCATTCAGGATGTTGTGTGTTGTTCACTTTTGTTTAATCTACAATGTATTTACCTGCAAATCTCTGGGACAAATGCATATAAGATATCATCCTTTGATATCCTCGGCTTAAACTGGCTTCCATCTAGTAATAATAATTTAAAGGTAATTCAGTATTAGGATCTGAATTACTGAATCATAACTTTGATCAATGTCTACAGTTTCTTTGGGGCTGTGTTTGCAACAGCTAAGCTAAGCTAAGTTGAACATAAATTTCATACTACCGGTAAATGAAATTATGATAAATATCAATACTCTCTGAAATCATAATAAAATAAAGACCTGGAAAAATATATCAATGCGCAACAAACCTGTCCCATTAATCATATTTGTGTAGTTATCCATCCACCATGATAGCTTACTAAAAAATATTAAAAGTTATGTGTTATGCTTAAATTGCACATGTCTTACTCAACTTGCCACAAGTTGACCACACTATTTTTCAAGCAATGAGAGACAAAAAACGCAAAGAAAAACGGAAACAGACTTTAAGAAAGTCTAATGTCTTACCAATAACTTAGCTTTTATCGCCACATTCGTTAGCTATGGAAACTTATAAAGCGATGAGAAAGAGGGGTTGGATATCAAGGTTTTGCCCATTTTACCTCTTGCACCCCTATTCCTCACCCTCTCCTGTAGATTGAATGTTAATATCATCCCTTTGAGAGTGATGGCACTTAACAACCCATGAAATAGAAATACTAAAAGTCTAATACACATGTCTACTGGTTAGTGCCATCCCTTTTATTACATTTCATCAACAAACTCATTAACTTTATCAAGGTGTACAGCCAATTGTACAGTGTACCCACTGGAACCATGTGATGATATCTTTATACTCTGATAACTTACTCTGCATTTCGCCACATGGTGTACTGTTCTAGCTTATCAATGTCTTTTCTACCAGTGTTGATGGCAGATATCCCATAGTATGTGTTGTTGTACTGTATAAATACAAAAAAGAGAGCTCTTACTTGCGAGGCAAAGATTTCTTTATCAGCAAAGAATTGTCACTGACAATTGAAAAGCAGATTAAAACTTGAAAGTAAAGTGAATGCGTTTGGTGTGTATATATAGAAAGGATAAAGTGAAAAATAACATTAAGCCCTTGGCAGGTTTACTAGTCTGATGTGTTAACCACTACACCACAAGGACCAACCATGCTGGAAATGCAGCCAAACAATGTAATGTATGTAGCAACCGTAGGGGATCCCAGGGCGTTATTTTTCTCTATGGGTAAGCTGAACACCATTGAACACCATAAATTTGAGGTACACATATATTAGAAATGAGATGTGTATATATAGAAAGGATAAAGAGAAAAATAACATTAAGCCCTTGGCGGGAATCAAACCCCACGTCTTCGGTTTACGTCTTTCGATTCCCACCAAGGGCTTAATGTTATTTTTCTTTCTATCCCTTCCAGATTAAAACTTGATTTAAAAACATTAAATAAATTAATACAAGATTTAAACAATACCAGAAATATGAAAGAGATTTCTGCAATAATGCAAACCATACTTACTTGCAGTTGAATGAATGGGTTAATTCCTGGTTTTGATGGACATAAAGGATTCTTAAAAGCTTTCAGTAATTTTAACATTTTATCTTCATAGCCCCAAAGCAATTCATGCACAGTTTTACTCTGAAATAATTTCACTTGAAGACCACCAAGGAGAACTTTAACAAGACCCAAACAGAATGAATGTTTTGTTGCATAGTTAGTCTCTCGTAACCACTGGGCCAACGTCTACATGTACAATGAGAAAATGAATGACAATCTGATATGTATAGTGAGATAAGGACACAGCAAGATCTGTCTAGAAAAGATGTCATATATTAATCTTATTATACATTTTACTCACTATCTGATCTCACCACTGATTGGCTAACAACAAACAGCCAATCCTACGAAGGCAGTGTGTGAAATCAACATGATAAACCTCATATCTTCAAATTTTTCTGCAGATATGGGATTTATCACATTGAGTTCAAAGTCCAAGTGTTGGATGTGTACTTAAAAAATAGATTTGTAAACGTAAAAGGTAAGAATTACCCAAATTTTCAAAATTTATAATGAAACAATTATTGAATTTGGTTTTTGCATGATATTGTAAATTATCAAGACCTAAGTCTGTGTTATCTGCCTTGGCCTACAGCTTCAGCAGATAACACAGATAATTTCTTGATAATTTATAATATTATGCGATCACTGATGTACTCATCCCTAATGGTAACATCTAGGATTGCAAATCTTCAACCTAATTGGTTAATCTGCATTATCATTCTGCATCAATGATTCTTAAGTAATACTCCAGTTTCGAGTTCTCCGTTATACAGGGTTAGCCTCGTTTTTGTGTAGAACATTCACGTGTTACAGTGAAGGTCCGTGGAATTTCAAAGTGTTTGTATTGTTAAAGTCGTGCATTCTTTGATCTATCTTTGTTATTTATGCATATTTTAACACTGAAATGAGGCTAACCCTGTAGAAATGAGTCTGTAATCAAGAAACATAGCGGTATTCGGCGAATTCGAAAAAGGTCTATTCTAAGGCTTCTCATAATGTTTGAGATATCATCCCGAGATAATGGTTTTCATAAAAAGGTACATTTTAAAAAGTAGAATTTTAAATACACACTTGTTTTAGGGACTGGCCATAAAGTAAAGGGGCGGGGGGTGAAAACAGGGGGGGTGGGTCACACATTTTTAAACCTTGAAAGGGGTAGGCTGTCTGTAAAACTGTACATATTTAAAGGCAATTAGAGGCAGGTAATTTGCAATTCCTGTATGGAAACAGGGGGAGGGGGTTATCACTTGTTTTTACCTCGTTTTATACTGGACCAACAAAAGAACAAGCTTCTTCAAACTGAATTTCACCTGCCCTTCACCCCCCCTTTACTTTATTGCCAGTCTCTTACCTACTGTAATTTTAAACTTAAATCTTACCAGGAGAGGAATGTTAACAGTCGTAATGAGATCCTTTATGTCATTACATCCCTTACATGAAGTAGCTGGATCAAAAATGTAAGTTCTATTTGGCATAAAAGTGACTTCTGTATTATCAGTGCTCCAGTTCATGATGTGATTGCTTCTAATCTCCCTAAAGATAAACATTTCAGAATTCAGAAAACTGACATTTCTATTTCCCAGTTTATCTACTTTCTTTATCTAAATTTTATCTCCTTTGTGTATGATAGCTCTATTAATATAGATAGTGCTGTAAAGGAAATGGGGTCAAAAATATTTTTTATTCAATTCTATAGCTGGGATTGTTGCATTGCAAGTTGCAGAGTAAATGTTGCTTGTATTACTCTAGCTCCACAGACAACAAATTTTATGTTTTCTCTTTGCCTGCAAATAGGATTTTTATTTGTTGCGAAGAGTAGAGATGGCTTCTACTTTATGCAACATAGAAAATTTGTTGCACGCACCTGTTGGGCAATTACATTCCTTAAAACAATCCCAGAATGCAATGTTTCTTAAACAAAAGATCCTCCCCTATCTTAACTCCCCCAACTTCTTGTTTATTAAGAAATACAATGTGATGTCATAAGAGCACAAACCATTTTCACAAAAACACTTCAAAAATTTGCCAGCCAGTTAATGCAAATGTCATCATTTTTTATTAGTCTAGAAGTTTCTTATGGGTTTTAAGAACATTATAGCATGTAATTTTTGTTTTAAGGTGGCTCCCTAGAGTTTTCAGTAGTTCCAATCAATAGGACATAGTAATAGTTATGGCTAATGCAGGCTCACACTTTGATACCCAACAGGCCAACTATATTAAAGTTCATGAATTTAGGATTCAATTTTCATGGAGCTGATCACACATAAGGTTACCATGGTAACACCACGTCAGCTATAAAGAAGGCCATTCTTTTCATCAAAAAATTAAAAACTCAAGTTTTCCACGATTATTTTTTTTTAAACTTTTCATAATGAAAGTACGTTACCTTACTACTTTTCATTTGACACAATGCTAAAACATTCGGTACTACAGAATTTCAAATAATGCAAAATCTTGAATTTCCTGAATAAAAAAAATTCCACAGTACCGAATTTCTAAATATTTTGTCAACTGTTTAACCTTTATATGGTAAAAAAATATAGAACTTTGAAGACATTTTACCATCTAGTTTTTGAGTTATTTCAGAAAAAAGGAACACTTGCAAAAGATAATTTTGTGATGCCATAAAAATAAGAATTCTTCAATTTCTGGTTCTGCGCATACTTGTGCACAGCCTCGCATGCATGTGCAAAAACTATATGGAGCCACCTTAAAGTTCAATCAATCTTTGGTAATAACATCTAAGGCTAATAAGTATGTCACATGAAATTTATTGTAGAGACTAGTGAAAACTAGTTTAGAAATTTATTGCCTGTGTATTTGTTGATTATAGAAGATTTCATATGAATGTGAAAAGCTTACAGTATGACCATGGTCATGACATGGCTGTCAAGGCATGGCAAGGCACATCAAAATTATAGAAAGATCATGGTTGTGGAAAGGCACACTTATGGTACTGACCATGCATGCAGCAAGCTTTTCACATCATACAAAATCTTCTCTATTGATATGGCTCTATTGCACAGACTGTTCTTCAATACCTGTATGAATATGGACCTTTTTGAGTTAAATCTGGTTTTTCTTTGCCCTGAAAAACCTCTTGTGGGTTCACCAAATCAAAGAAAAAATATTGCATGTAAATTGGTGATGTTGGCTTCTGCCACTGTTTGAAGACAAGACCTCCTTCCTTGAGCATAATGTTCTGGGAATCAGATGTAGAACAGCACATCAGTCAAATTATCAAATATACAAAATTAATAAGCTTATTGCTGCAAAGCCGTAGGCAAGATACAAGCAGAAATAAGTTCAGTAGGACAACTACAAGCTGAGACAATAGGACAACCAGGATTGTTAGATTTGTGAATCTTAGGCAAGAAGTAGATGTGAGAAGTGCGGGGAGTGGTGACAATAAGACTTTTGGCAGTAGGAGGTAAATTACCATCAGAAATGAAAGTTGATAGTGTCCTTGACTAACTTTTGGTTAGAAGGTGTGAGGTCTTTATCAACTGGAGAATAGAAATTAGTGTCAGACAATTGATGAAAGGCCTCATGTTTGTAGAGATCAGTACCCCATACGAGGACTGCACTGCCCTTATCGGCAGGTTTGATTACAATATCATGATGATTACAAAGAGAGAAAAGAGAAGACCATTCATCTTTAGTAAGAGTAATGAAGCATATGGTTGTTACATACTACTATGAACGTCACAACAACATTTACTAACAAATAAATCAACGGTGGCAAATTGTCCATATTGATATTTTTAGCAAACAAAATGTCAAGTGTTGCAACACCTCACTTTCTTATAGAAACAACTAGTAGAATAAATAGTAGTATATCCAAACTGGCCTTTTTTTCCATGGATCACTGATTAAGAACAGGGGAAAATGAAGTTCCATTGTTTCCATTGAAACAAAGGATGGGGATCCGTAGCAAAAAGGAGCCAGAAAGGATATCATGAGAGTGGGAGGGGGAATCTATTCGTGAGTGCAGACTGTGCACTTCCTTCCTTACCCCCGCCCCTTATACTTTACCCTCACTTCCACTCAATCTCAATTTTGTTCTCCAACGTTGACACTGTGGTATTCCGTTGAGGCAGATAAACTCAATGCATTCGAATTTATAGTGTTGAATATGAATAATTTAGTGCACGATTTGAGCGCATTTTCGCAACTAAATCAGCTTCCGTGGAAATTTCGGCCAGTTTGAATATAGCGACAATTATCCTGAAAAGCGGATTTCGGGAGGGGATTGTAGATACGAATGTGTAAGAGAAATGCCATTAGTTTTCTTACCAGTTTTCTCTCTGCTTTCTTGAAAGTACTCCATAAGAATAGGCATGACAACAGCATAGCACTGTAACATGCCAAACACTAAACAAAACGACAGACTTCCTGCACAACACACTAACCAGGACCACGCACTGTCAGGTGTCCGGGGAGAATGGGGCGGACTGCAACACAATCTCATCTTTACTCTCGTTACCCACGAACCTGGGAAAGTACAAGCAAGAGGAAATAAATTTTGACCTATATTCTGTTGTAAAATGTTTTTTCAAGTCTTCACATATAAAACTCTTCTTGTGCCAAAATTAACAAAGATATTTGTTAGATCAAGGCCACGTAGTGCATTTTGGGTACATATTGGGTAAATTCTTTTGAGAGCAAGAAGTTTCAACGTGTTTAAGTGACAGTTTATTTTGAGCGGAAAGTTGACCTTTTTGAGGTATTACCATGCTTGGTTTGATCTCAGTTTCATTCCACGTAGTACAAAGCAATATTATTATCATCAAAAAGAGAGTTTAATTGCTTACTTTATCAAACAATTTTGATCTATTTTGTCGTAAAATGTTTTTAGTCAAGTCTTTACATATAAAACTCTTCTTGTGCCAAAATTAACAAAGATATTTGTTAGATCAAGGCCGTAGTGCATTTTGGTGTGCATAGCAATATTATCATCAAAAAGAGAATTTAATTGCCTACATTATTAAACAAGGTTTTTCTTCTTCTTTTTCA
>WUAP02127177.1:0-14654 GCA_015163945.2 Stichodactyla helianthus | reverse complement strand
AAGAAATTGTCTTCCCACAGGAAGGAAGCGCTGATAATCAGATCAGTGACACCAGTAACCTTGGTAACGAAGGTACATATGAAGAAACTGACTTGAAAGATGAAGGAAGCGCTGATAACCAGGTCAGTGACATCAATAACCATGGTAACAAGGATGATAAAGACTTGGAGAAGGAAGGAAGCACCGAAAAGCAGGTTATTGTCAGCGATAACAATGGTATCAAAGAAGAAGAAACTGACTTGACAGAGGAAGGAAGCGCTGGTAATCAGATCAAGGACACTAATAAACATAGAAACCAAGGTGATAGTGAAGAATCTGACTTGATCCAAGAAGGAAGCACCGATAACCAGGTTACTGACACCGATAACAATGGTAACCAAGATACAAGTGAAGAAACTGACTTCACCGAGGAAGGAAGCGCTGATAGCCAAGTACTTTCTCTTAATAACGAATCAACAGGCGTAAAAGTTGTTGGGCAAGTGACATCGCAAAGTAAAGTTGGCTCGGGTAATAACCCTACAAATGATTATGATACTGATGAGGATATGGGACAGTTGGAACGAGATGAAGAATCTAGCACAAGAGTCGATGATAACAAGGAAAGGGATTCGGAGGAAGAAACTGTTTCGAGTGGAAAGACGGACGAAGATTTTCTACCAATGAAACAAGGAAATTCAAATGTAACTGGCAAGGCTAAGAATGACAGCAATATTAAAAATGTAGCAAAAACAGATAAAAATTTACACAATAACGATCGTCAAAGAATGGAAGCCAACGGCTCGTATAAGTACAGCGTTGGTAGCACTACGAACGACTACAATAAAACTAATATGGCACAAGGTAAATCTATCAGCAAAGATAATTCGAGTAACGAAGTTTTGACGAGCAAAAGTGGAAAAGAAGAGAAAGAGGAAGGAAACCAAGTCCCAAAGAAAACAGTTAACTCCACAAGGACTGAGAAAGGAGAATTTAACACGGATATAAATAGAATCCCTTCCCCTCGGGAAAGTGAGCAAAATGGCAGTCTTTGGAGCACTGGAATTTCCAGAATCAATAGTGAGACAAACGCGAATACAAACGAAAGTAAGGCTCGTGTCAGTGAGAGTTCTGAAAGCGATTCTAAATTACACCAAATCTTTCCGAAGCAACGAGATCGTAAGATAAGTAAACCACACAAAGTTAAAGAAAGTTTAACAGGTAACCAGAAGAATGACAAGGACGAAGAAGTTGAACCTTTGTATGAGTATTGGACAGTACGAAGAAAGCAAAATGAACAAAAAACTGTGGAAGGAATGCCAGTAAAGAATCGACCACTTTCAACACCTGCGCTTTCGTTTACGAACAAAACTAGCCAAAATCGGACCTTTCATCACAACGTCTCAACCATGGCCATCCAAAACAAGAAGGGAGACTCTACATTGGAAGAGCTGAAACCGTTCGGAACGTCAGAGATTGGTAAAATGGAAGAAGAAATTTTCAGACACGACCATAAGAAAACAAAGAAGCATAGACTGAGGAATCGTCTTCGAGGAAAGAAAAGGAACAATAGCCAGCATGACAAGACAGAGAAGGTTTTTAAGCTAGTAACACAAATCAGATTTAACCATGAGAAGCTTACTGAACTTGCAAATCAAACAAAATCTCATGCGAAAGAGATCAATAAGACAAAAGTTGGAAACGATAATGACGAAAGTGGGAATAGAAGTTTGACTTCTGAATCTGATTTAGCGAAGGAAAAAGTGAAAAATGAACACACCCCGTCACAACTGAAAAGGAAACCTATCAAAGGGACACTAAGTGTGGACAATCCAACATCTAATGTAAATAATGAAATACCTTTTTTGGGAAGGAAATCGAATTCTAATCGTGATCAAAGATACCATAAAACGAAACCTTCCCTGAGACTTACAAGACCTCCAAAACATGGACAGTACCCGCCATATGGTACGATAAGAATACGTTTTCCAACCCCGACGATAATGGTTCTTGCTAAAGTACGACATCGTAACAGAATGTTGATGAAGAAATTCCCCTTTTCGCTCCAAACATTAAGCTCACCTCATCAAAAATCCCCAGGTTTCGAAAACCGGAAAGAAAGTCCCTTTACTTTGAAGACAAGGAATCAAAAAGGTTCAGGTTCTAAAGATGTTTCCTCAAAAACCTTTGGAATGCTACACCACGTAAATTCAAAGCAAATACGTCCTCGTCCAGATATAAGAAAGAAGATTTCGAATTTTTATGCGTTGTTCAAGATGCTTGGTCGAATAAAATCTCGTGAGGAAAATAGAAAGAAACCACCCCACGAAACGTTTGAAAATAAAACAATGAAAGACAATCCCGAAAGAGATTCAGAAAGGGTGAAAACAGCTTCACAGTATCTTTTCACAAGTCTTAAAAAGCATAATGAAAAAAGTGATCGGCAACAAACGCAATCAAATGCCACTCGGCCAAAGGAGAGTTTCCGTTTCCTTGGTGACAATAAGAAAGCAGGAAGTCGTAAGCTTAGTGCGAATGTCAAACGTCCTAGCCACAGCAAACCCCTGCTAAAGGCCAAAATGATAAAAAGTCCGATGCTGTTAAAGAAAGAGTCAGACGATAAGAAACCGGTCCCAGGAGTGGAGAATAATTTGAAGGGGAAGTCTGGAGGACAGGGAATTGGTAGCACAAAACAACAACCAACGATTAAGGCTGTGGGTCCTGAGAAAAGCAGTCAAAAGAAACCGACCTCTGTGGGACAACAAAATGGTACTAATGGTACCGCCCAAGGAAACAAGCCACCTATGACCCAAACCACCACGCAGAAAGCTGTTAATAATATGCAAAGTAACGCTTATCCTTCCCAGATGGCGTCAGCATCTGCCAAACCAGCCTCAAATCCTTATATGGCGCAGAGCAACCAAAAAATGCAGCAGCCAATAGCAACGTCATATAACTACCAAAATCGACCAATGGCAATGGCCTCAGTAGGTTCAATGGGACCAATAGGTTCTTTTTCAAGCATACCTACCAACCAGCAAATAAGCTACGGTACTACTGGACAAGCTAGTAATGTTGGGTATTACCAGGGAACTACCGCGTATCAAGCAGTACCTAACGGGTATAGTCAGTCGTCTACTGGATATCAACCACCATCTCCGGTATCTAGCCCAGGATATAGTGGAAACAATTTAGTAAATACTGGTTATAATCCAGTATCTGCCGGCTATAATCCAGTATCTGCGGGCTATAATCCAGTATCTGCCGGGTATAATCAAGAATCTCCCGGCTATAATCAAGGATCTCCCGGCTATAATCCAGTATCTGCCGGCTCTAATCAAGGAACCTCCGTCAATAATCCAGTATTTGCCGGCTATAATCAAGGAACCTCCGGCTATAATCCAGTATCTGCCGGCTATAATCCAGTATCTGCCGGCTATAATCAAGGATCCCTCGGGTATAATCCAGTATCTGCCGGCTATAATCAAGGATCTCCCAGCTATAATCCAGTATCTACCGGCTATAATCAAGGATCTCCCGGCTATAATCCAGTATCTGCCGGCCATAATCAAGGATCTCCCAGCTATAATCCAGTATCTGCCAGCTATAATCAAGGATCCCTCGGGTATAATCCAGTATCTGCCGGCTATAATCAAGGATCTCCCGGCTATAATCCAGTATCTGCCGGCTATAATCAAGGATCTCCCAGCTATAATCCAGTATCTGCCGGCCATAATCAAGGATCTCCCAGCTATAATCCAGTATCTGCCGGCTATAATCAAGGATCTTTCAGCTATAATCCAGTATCTGCGAGCTATAAGCAAGGATCTCCCGGGTATAACCTGCCTATCGAATATGATTCCCAAGGCTCAAATCCTTTAAGTCCTGACATGAGCTTTGAATCTGACTCCGATTCTTCTAATTCCGTACACATTTACAACAATTATGAATTAGTACCCTCTTCCAGTAGTAATGATCCGTCTACCATGGCAAATGATGAGGAGTTTTCTCAGATGATGCAGGATGACAACATTGAAGGCAACAGCCCACAATCGGGGTACCCAGTTGCAATACAAAGTACAAATCAAGGAGGATCAGAAACGCCTCTTCAGGCTCCAGAGGAAACGCCTCAGGCATTAAAAATGGATGATCCTGGAGCTGTCAGACCTCAGACAGGTTCCACAAGTTTGGAACAGAACCAAATTCAAGGAGTATCTGAACAAGAAATTCCTGGATTTGGCGCTCAAAATGAAGACGATGCGAGAGTAACAAATTTCCCTGGCGCAGCAACCTTTCAGGACGACCAAAATAAAATTGCAGAAACAAATAATGCTTATTTGGCTCGTCTAAACCCTTTCGACATTAGGAACTTGATGCAACTCAGCGAAGAAAATATCGAAGATGTTCTGAAAGGTCTTGATAGTATGGCAAAACGAAAAGGGATAAAAGTATCTCCATTTACTCCAGACGCTGTCGATGAATCGTCTCTTGCTCCGCCTAAAAGAGTGGAAAGTCAAGTTCCTTATAAGCCAACTGAAATAAAATATTACACAGCAAAGGCTGCGCAAGGAGAGCACGACCCTTCTGATCCAGATGGAAACACCTACGACGCCACTACTGATCGGAATCAGGAACATTTGACACCCCAAAATCAACCGTCCAAGTCTTCAAATGCTCGAGTTCCGTTTTTAAAGGATCCCGAATCTCCCCCCACAGCTAAACCAAGTTCTAAAAGTGTGAATGAAGGGGAACTCCAAGAAGCAGACTTGGCTGAAAATAGCGATGAACATATATTTTTCAGGGATCCTGTGAAATCCAAAAAGTTACCTGGAAGTGAACTTGGTGATCAGGACCCCAGACCACCTCAAATTAACTTGGAGTGGTTTCCTAGCGGATTTTTGAATCCCAAAACTAGACAAAGGTTTCTTAAGATGTATTTAAGAAAGAACAACAGTCTGAACTCAAATTCTAGTTCTTTGGCGATACAACAGAAGCCCTCGAAATCGCCTTTCAAATCTAAACAACATGCCAAACAGAATTTTTTCCTTGTTCCACATCAAACGAAAACAAAGAATAAATATAAGGATTTTGGGCCGGTGGAGTTGAAAATTTTTAATAAAGAAAATAGTGCTCAAAGCGATTTGTCTCAGTGGACCAATGTGGTTCCAACTATCAAGGTCAATGATAAGTATTTAAAACTTTTGAAGAATCCTTACGGGATAAAGTATCAACCAGGTGTTCAAGAAGATGTCAATAAGTTTGACTTTCCGAATGAGCATAAAATACAAACTGCTAAAACTACGAGACAAAAAGAAACAAGCAATACAGAACAAGAACAAGAAGGTATCAAAAACCCTTACAAAAATGGGAAATGGAGTTCTCTGCTCAAAATTACTCTAGACCACAAAAAATCAAGTGCAAACACTGTGCTTGGTTCAGGGGCAACGAAGTCTTCGAGCAATATAGAAAAGTTTCTAAAAGATGAACCAAAAGACCATTTCAAGGCATTAGATGCTCTGCAGTCGTCGTTTGATAACCCACATCATGAACAAGATGAAAATTCCTATTTCGCAGCAGCTCCGCTACAGAAACTTCTGGAATACACAGACGAAGGAATAGAAGAGAAAATAGCCAGTTTGACAGGGAAGACCAGAGCAAATATATGGGATTTGCAGCCGACGATTTCTTCCGCCATGAGTTTTGCCATGGAAATCAACGATAGGATACAAACAACACCAAGGTCTGCTACTCATGGCCCAACGTACAGACACTACAAAGAACGATTAGGTTGGTAAATAGCCATTTTTCCAGTTTCATTTCAAAAGCATAAACCGCAGCGGTGATGGATTCCATATTCTTCTCAAATTTAGTTATATTCGAATTCCTTGATTTCTGAACCGGGGATCTCAATTTGAGCCATGATTCCATATCCCAAGAAACGAATTTTCGTTTATTTTTGAATTCGGATTCCATCAAGTGATTTCCACTTTATATCCATTCATATTTTCATTCTTTGTAAATATCTGAGGTATTAACATTTCGTCTACATTAATTTGCTTTCACTTTTGAAGGTTTGTATGGCAACGTTGATGACGATACCAAGAAGAAATGCGCAGCAATTGGAAAAACAGGTGAGGTGTCGAACGTACCCCAAACTTAGGCAACATTAACCTCATTTTGTAATGTAAAATATGCGTTTAATTTAAGCTTTTGAAGATTCCAAGTGCCCAAAGGGGTGGATTGCCCACGTGGAGTTTTGCTACGGCTTCTTCGATTTTCCCAAGACCCACTGGATGTCTTTCCCGCCAAAATGTGCCAACCATAATGCAATGCTAGCCATGCCTAAGACAGAAGAAGAGCTTGGGTTTATCACAGCTCATCTGAGAGATCGAGGTACCTTGGACACGCCCTATCATATTGGATTAAACAGGAGGAAGGATACATGGAACTGGGTTGATGATAATCCGTTTAATGTAGATTCTAACTACAATGACTTGGACGTCGGTTCGGCGGGAGATTCAAACTGTGCGATGATAGAAAATGGGCATATTAAGGCGACAAACTGTGATAAACCAAGGTCATATGTATGCGAAATCAAAAGAGGTAAAATGCACTAAAACAAATGATAGCCGTAAAGGCTCGAGAACACGATGCGACGTTCCCTGTGATGTTGCTTGCAACGGGGAAATCACACCGTGTGCCCAACCGTGAAAACTGTTGTGTGCGACGTCGCCGGCGAGTCGCAGAAGTAGAAACGAGTTCTACTTTTACCGATGGGCACACGATTTCCCCGTTGGCATTCTCTTTGGACCGGTTATACCACTTTGCCAACTGGAGGACAAAACAGTATGAATTTTTTTTCATAGAATTGAAAACTATTTCGTGTAAAAGTGTTTCATTGTTTTGTTTTTCAATCCCGTATTTAAGTGATTTAAACGGGTGTGATCCCCAGTAACCTATACCTTTGTGATTAGGAATGGAAGCGATACGTATTCTAGCGTTTGGAGACAGTCTCACCCGAGGGTATTATGGGGGAGGAAAGGAGTACCATCCATACACAGAAAAGTTAGAGTATTTACTCAACACTGATTCCCATAAGTGTTTTGTGGTCGATAACCAAGGCAAAGACAAAGAAATGGCTGATGAAATGACCAGGCGACTTGATAATTTTCTGCGAAAAGGTAGGATTGATCTTGTACCCGCTACATGTAATCTGTGTGTGCAATAGCGCTGTGACGTTTCACAAGAAGTTGCGTCGTGTAGCATGATTCTATTCGAGTTTCCGAAATTCAAATGAGGATTGGAACGGGCTGGTACCGCACAGAATCTTAGGGCTAAATTTGAGGACAAGCTCAAAAGGTGCCGCCATGTTGTATTGCACTCTGGGATTGATTTTGGGACGAGATAGAGTTTGTGCCCAGTCTTTCTTTGAATTTCGACCATTCGTTCATGGAACAACGTTAATTTCGTTTTAGGATTCTAATTTCTGACTCTCATTTTTTCAATCTTTTTCTTGGTGTGTTTTGCAGCTACTACTTGGTACAAGTGGATTATTATTCTGGGTGGTACTAACGACATTGTCCACGACACTAGGTCCCCGACGGAGTCAAACTGGGACCGAGTTGTCCATGACATTATTATCGCACACCAAACAGCCCACAAATATGGTTTTAACAGTATTGTAGTGACCATTCCTGAGATCTATTGCGAACAAAGCAACAAGCTACAGTGTCAAAGAATTCACAAAGAAAGACTTTATGTTAATCAGAGACTAAGACATTACGCCAGAGAGACGAGTTCAGCGATTCTGAGTGACTTGGCAGGGCTATTGCCAAGGTCATCCTTAGAAACGGAGAAGAGAAAGTTTTACTGGGAAGCAGGTTTGCATATGAAGCCACAGGGGTATGACAAGATGGCAGAAATTATTTATGAAGATATATTGCGCAACGTCTGATCTCCAGGTTACCTTTCCCTTGTTACGTCAAATTGACGCAAAGACGTTAAGAATAAATGTCACTTGACTGCGAAACATCACCGCGTCACAACTAGGTCACGATACGAAAATGATGACAATTTTTGGACAAGTGACGGTGACTGCGTGCGACATTGTTACTAGTCCATTCAGAATGCTGGCTCAAGCATGGTCTTTAATGCATACGACACAAGAGATCTGCACCATGTTCCAGAAATGTTAGCTTCCTAGAGACGAGACTTCTATTAGAGACGATATTCATCCGGGGAATAACTATGAATTATTGATGAAAAAGCTAGTTTTTGATCTGGAACCTTGGACGCTTTTTCTCAACTTTTACTATAAATGATTGGTTCCCATGCACTTAACAGTTTGAACTATATGGGCAGTTTCAAGGAAAATGCCCAGAAACAAAAATGGAAAAATATTGTTCCAAAAGATCTTAGATTTTACACTTTGCATATCGACAAAGCATAGTACACTTCAGCCGAGATGAAGAGCATTGTTAGAGGGCCTTCTATGGAAACAAATGGAAACAAATGCAAGTACCTTATAAGAAAACAGATATGTGAACCATTCTATAATTATATAAAATTTCAAGTTTGTTGCTTGGTAGAAGGTGCAACCACCACAATTATTTATCAGCACAGTCAACAAACAGACCATCGACGTCAGACAATTTAATTTTGAAATGATTAATTGTGTAAAAAAAACTAAATTATACTGGAATTTTATAATGTAGATTTGAAAAAATAGTATTGCTTGAATAAAATTGAGTTTATTATAAAGTTTAACAGAATTCATGAAAAAGTGTTTCAAATGAAACTCGTGGAGTAGACATTTGTAGACAGTGATCCATTTGTAGTTGGTCTTTTCTTTTTTTCACTCAAACAATTGAGTTTTGTTTCACAGTTAAGTCGCACTGGTGCTATTGTTTTCAATGTAATTTGTTTGGGCTCGCTTCATTAAATATCAGTTTCTACCGAGTAAAGTTTCTGGGGAAGAAAAGAAAAAAGCAAGAAAGAAAGAAAAAGAAAAACCTGAAAAGTTCAAAAGGGTTCAGACGCTTTACGATCCAAAATCGCCAAAAACGTACCAAAATTTGACCGCTTTTAGTGTCATGTCAAGCCAGAGTACTTTATCTTGGTCTTCTTTTTCTGTGTTTTGTGTGGTGGTTTGGTATTCTAGTCTTTGACATCACAGACGGGTGGCTCAACATGTGGTTCGAGTGACGTGATAAACATCACTATCATCTCTATCGATGCAGTCATGTATCGACTCCAAAATTTTCAACATGGATAACTGAGGATAAATTACTAAGAATTTCGATGAAAATGGACTATTTGAAACGGATTTAGTCACAAGAAAACGCGCCAAACTCCAAGAAAATCATCTTCAAAAAAGGATTTTTAAAAAGGTAAGGTAATACTTGAATTTTACATAAACTCGTATCTGGTACAAAGAAGATTTGGTTTGCTACCTATCCCGTTTCAATTTTAATAATATAAAATGAATCATCAATATGTTAAAAATGTATAGAATTTTCTCGAAATTATTTTAATTCAATATAAGTTTTACTACCAACAGCTTCGAAAGATTTCAAATTCAACTTCTCATGGCTATCTGCTGGTGACCTTTTACGCATGCGCTAGACAATGTACTCCATCTTCTTTGGATATACAAGCAGTACATTTTCGTATTCTGTTTTTTTTTAAGCAAACTTTTTGTGGTTTCGATTTTACCAAAATAAGTTTGCAGCAGCCGTATCGTACACTCAAATGGTTTTCTATTGTTTTGATGCAGCCAATCATAACAAATTAAAATTAAAACATGACAGTTAAAATCGAATTCTAACATGCTCGTGTCATACTCTCACAATTATGCTGTGGATTAAGAAAGTTACGGAAAAACTGAGAACGGAAACTTGAAAAGAATTAATGTGATTTCTGTTGTCAGTTTAAGGAGAAAGGCTAATTTAAATGATCAGTTGTTATGTCTAGCTTATCTGTTACAGTGCCTTACTCTTAAATTAGTCATAACTGTCTTTAACTTTTTCATCAAGGAAAAAGAAAACGAAAGATGCAGTCACGTGGATGTATTCTATTAATAGCATATATTCTATTTTACTTCGTAGTTCCCCAAGGATCTATTCTTGGGTCCCCACAAAAATGAACGACGCCTTTATAGTTATTTTCATGTCTTCCGTATGTTTTATTTACTCTGGAGCAGGTAAACAACAATTTATTCCTTTTTTTGTGTGTGTTTTATTACGTGTCTAAAATAAGGATTTAATCACGCGGTATTATTGTGTTTTTAGTTGAGGTTTACAAGGCTGGTGCCTCTGGAAAACCCGGATGGAGAGAAACATCAGAAATGAGGGACAGATCGAGTATGTCAAAGATTTCATCCACAATAACTTAATCATGACAAACTTATAGATTATTAATGCTATGGCAATCTTATCATAGTAAATAACATGTAGATCGAAACTTCTTCCAAAGGGCGGCCATGTTGAGTAATGAGGCACCCTTTTTCTTTAAATCAAAGCTTCTCCCTTTGCAAGTCTCTTGGGAATCTTTGTTTGAAGTACATTCATGTTAATTTATCTTTTCAAGCTTTAAACAAAGAAATAGTTCTAAAGAGAATGACCCAATTTAAGTGTTCCAGGGGTCGGTTTTCATTACTTATTTGGTGTCGGACCATTTCCTTCAAAACAAAAAGCTACAGTGATCGAATCATTAAACGCATTTTTGACGTTTTGCTGCTTTTCTCTTACACAGTTGTACCAACGCCCTCGCCAGAAGATGTCGCAAAAAATAACAGGCGATCGAGAAGTAAGTTTTAACAAGTAGCATTTCAACTGTAGCAATAATGATGATTTGTCACAACCATTGTCTTCACATTTTTTCTAGTTCCTGTTTCCATGGTTACTAGCTACCGATCAAGATCCAGTGGTAAGAGACACTAGAGAAAAACGTCTGCGCATGCGTGCACTTTAGCACGTTTTCAAGAGAGTTTCTGTGTGAAAAGAAATGTTCGTTTTCTCCAAGTATACAAAACATTTCGGTGGTATACTTTTGTGTGACCAAGATATCATATAAATAAAGAACATATGTAAGAATTAGCCTTAAGTTTTAAGAACTGACCTTAAGTTTCGGCATTTTGTGGAGTCCAGTTGTAAGACAAGTGTGAAAGTAAAATTTGCATATTTTTACAATAGTTCGAAGACGTTTTTAGCTAATTTGCATACAGATTAGAGCATGCGCAGACGTTTTTCTCTAGTGTCGTGGTAAGAACATTTTTTAACTTTCGCAAAATTTTAGCTGAGTTCACAATCAGTCGCTAGCCGTCAAGTAAACCATCAGTTTCATCGAACCCTGAACCAACCTCTGGCTGTTCTAAGTCAGGGCACAGCTAACTCACAGATCGAGTTGGAATTTAGCATTTTGGGTTTTGTGGAGGGAGGAAAACCGTAGAACCCAGAGAAAAACCCTTTACCAAGGAAGAGACCCAACAAGAACTCTACTCACATGAAATACTGAGTCAAGGAATCGAACCCGAGACCTCAGACGTGAGAGGCGAGTGCGCTACCGTTGCGCCACCCTCGATTTCCGAGTCAAGGTCAACCAAATCAGATTATAATGTAATGACCCACAATGCCTTTCGGGCATCCAGGCGCCGATTCAACTGGTTGATTAGATTTGTTTGTGTTGAATTTCACCCTCTGGAACTAACACGAAACCTTCGTTTCCAGATATTCCCAGGCCCTCTCAAGAAGATATTTTAGCAGATCACAGACGAAGGTCCAAAAGTAAGATAGAACCTTATAATAGTTTATGTTTTTTAGCAATGCTGCTCGCTTCGAAGATAAGGCTTGGTTACTTTTCGAAATGGCGCTGACAGACCTCCTTGGCTTGGACGTAATAGTTCCCATTTCAGACCACGTGTCATTCCCTCAGTTGAGAATAAAATCTTTTGTTTAAATTCATCCATGTTAACGTATCTTCTCAAGCGTCACCAAGAAACAAAGAAACAATACCCAAGGGAATGACACGTTGTCTGAAATAGGAAAACATTACACCCAAGCTAAAAAGGTCTATATTGAGGTCGCACGCTTTTAATTTGATAAGAAATCGTTTACTACACTTTCCCCACAATTTTCAAAACATTAAAAAAAAATTTTTTTCCCTTGTGATTATTTTTCTTCAGTACTGATACCATTAGCCTCAAAATTCAGGAAAAGATTTCAAGGTAAAATATAATTGGGTGCGTTTGACGTTTTGTCATCGCGGACATGTTGGTGGTATTCAACGTACCGCCAATGTGGCTGCCATGCTTTTACTTTTAATACCCTTGGGAATGGTTGTAAATTTCATATGTCACGAAAATAAAGAAACTACAAATTTTAAGTTTCAAATTGTTTTCTCTTGGTAGTTCCAGTCTCTCTGGAAGAGAGAGCGATGGACGGGGTCAATTTCAAAACTCAAACACGAAGAGCCACGAGTAAGTTTTTAAAATAAGAATAACAACATATTAGCATTAATTATCTGTAGTGATAAGATATATATATGTATATATTTGTTGAATTCACAGATAGACACTCTTCAGTTCAAAAGAAAAATTTCATAGATAGAAGTAAGTGTGGCTAAAATCTGTGTTAGATATTTATCCCGAGAGCACGGCGCCTTGGGTAACTCCCTTTATGCAAATCATTGCTGTTTGAGAGCAAAGAGTGGAAATGAAATGTGGAAGGAGAGGAGAATAAAGAAAAGAAAAGAAAATGAAAAAAAAGTTGTGAGGAAGAAAGAAAGAATATCGAAAAAGCGATTAAAAATGAAAAAAAGAATAGAATGGAAACAGGAATTATGAATTATGAAAGATTGTTTTATTTATTTTCAGTATTTTTTACAATTCCTTTTGGAGCTCAGTTTCCAATCTACTTTGCTTCACAATCCAAGAAAGGTGAGATAAAAAATTATAAAATAATCTACTGCAATAGGACGTTTGCATGATTACATCGTTTGACTATCACTATACCACACCAGAATGCTTTGAGTGGCTTCTGTTGTCAGGCAAATTTTACGAATTGTCTCTTTGTTCCCAGGAGAATAGAAAAATCTGAATAACAAAGCATTTTGACAAAGCATTCTGGTAGTAAAATGACATCATCATGAAAAAGTCCTATTCAAATCCTTTTTCTAACATATTATTTTTTATTTCTCTGCAACAGGAGCCAACAAGAAAAGTAAAGTAGCAGTACCGGGTTAGTATGGGATTCCTGTGTTAAAGGCCGAGAAAATGAAAGAGATACGAAGACGCCATTTTTACGCCATTGATGTCTTTTTTTTTTTTTTTTTTTCCTTGCTCTATCAGTCTCAATACCTCGCATCGATGATTAAATACTTCAAATTTAAGAGATCAATTCACAAGAGTCTTTGTAAAACATTATATTTTCATATTTTTAAAATCAGTTTCAAATTTAGTCCAGCGAAGTCGAGCGCCCTTCAAGCTACAGACCTGGGGTTTGCCAATCAACTATCAGGCACTAAATAGTAAGTTAAAATTAGATCATGCAATAAAAAAATTCCCAAATTTTTATTTTAAATTAAGCCCTGTTTTCATGAAGGTAAGGTGCCCTACTGCAAAGGCCAGCTGTTTTTGCTTTCTGTATCCCCTGAGACTCTTGAAAAGAAAACAAAAGACGTAAGTACAGCATCAGGGTCACTCTGCTCTTCCAGGGTATTAAAAGGGCCCAAATTCACCAACTTCCCATCTTAAAATCCATCAGTCTAAAATATTATCGTGATAAAGAACTCTAAATCTGAATCTCTGTGTTTTAATTACCAGGTAAACTTCTGACACCATTTGTGGAGAATCAAGCGATACAAAGACAGCAAATTATCCCCACAGGGGGTAAGTAAGGAAGAAATGGTCCCAGTTTTGTGTCATGGTACATTAAAGTGATTTTCTTTTGCTTGTTTTCGCATGCAGATGGATATGCGTCATTAGGATATAACAGAGGATACAGCAGACCTCGATCGTTTATAACATCCCGGTTGCTTAGCAACAGGAACATTATACCTTATCCAAGTTATAGAAATCAAGCCAATACAGGTAAATGAGCTGCTTATTGTCATGGCAACAATCTGTGGACTTACTTTTTGGTTCTTAAGATTTTTTTTTTTTTTTCAATCTTCAAAATTAATTTTCTTGTCTTCACATTTTAGTTCCTTATCGATTACGAGCTTTACTAAATAGAAGAAAAAGAACCAGTGGTTCAGAAAGCTCCAAGAAAAACATTTCTAAAGGTTTAGTATGTACAAAACTACTATAATTACAACCACCTTAATCTTCCACACATTTCATGCACTATTATAACAGATACCTTTACCACCACCACAACCACCATCGCCAGCATTCACCATCACCACCACTACCACCACCATCATCATCACCATCACCATCACACCACGACCACAGCACACCACAGCACACCACAGCACACCACAGCACACCACACCACAGCACACCACAGCACACCACAGCACACCACAGCACACCACACCGCACCACAGCACACCACACCACACCACACCACACCGCACCACACCACCACCACACCACCACCACACCACCACCATCACCACCACCATCACCACCACCATCACCACCACCATCACCACCACCATCACCACCACCATCACCA
>WUAP02127166.1:3350-14657 GCA_015163945.2 Stichodactyla helianthus | reverse complement strand
CGCAAAGAAGCGAAGTCGGAGTTATCAGTATTATGCGCAGCCGTGGTGCGCAGTGCAAAACTACGGAATTACCTTAAACTTTCGAGTTAACCACTGGAATAAAGCTAGCCAAAGGTGGTCATCTTGGGTCAATATTGAGGCCAGTTGCTGTCAACAGCATGCAAAGGGATGTGTATTCTAATGATGAAGTCAACGTCAATATATAGTTCCTTATTCGTGTTAGAAATGAACCATTGAAGGTTTGGTCCCTGAGGAATATGCAATAGACACGAGCGATGTTGGACCAGCATATGATAATGATTAGTCGATGACTGTGCCGGATAGGGTGTATCTACACCACAACATGACTTTCAGTTTGTTCCTCGGAGTCCACCACTAGCTTGATGTGTCGTTGTCTTGGGACTGGGAGTTACCCACTGAGGAAACAAACAAAAACCCAAGAAGAGATAAAGTATTGACATGGTCTGCACAGTCTTGAAAAGTCCTTGAATTTTGAAGAAATCCTCGAAAGGTTCTTGAATTTCATTTTTCCTTGAAAAGTCCTGGATTTTTGTTCAACGGCTTGAAGAGTCCTTGAATTTTCCCCAAGGATAGTATTGTAATTGGATTCGTCTCTCCTAGCATTCTCTAACCCAGACTCTTATCAAATTATGAGAAAAACTAAACAATTAAAAATCTGTTTTTCATGTATGGACTACAGTTAAAAACAGTGGGAAAATAATGAGGGAAAGAGAAATAAAATGAAATAAGATGACAGAAATCATGGCCGAGTTTTGCAAGAGTCACCATGCATGGAAATGATGTTCGTGCAAGTCAGACTTCAGGCAAGGCTGTGGACTTCCAATAGTTGATGACCTAACATGAAATAAGGCTTATTCCTAGACAACTTTTTCTAGTGCGCTTTTAAAACTCGATTTACCGAGCAAAAAGCCGGATAATCACGAGTTACAGATAGAAAATCTAACAGCTTTCGTAACATTTAGAGTTGACGCTAAATAAAGCTATAGGCTTGTCATAGACTGTAATAAAAAGGTAAATGCCGGGATTGGTATATTATCCTGACTTCGTTCACTTGTTCCATCCGTCTTTCTGTAAAGGTGCTGTTACACTAGGCAATTTTCCTTTCAACTTGCATGTCTCACAATTTTCTTGCACAAGCTGCACGGCACGTTCTCTAGTGTAACATACCAAAAGTGTCACTTTGATAAGTTCGAATTCTTACTTCTCGCAACGGCTGCGGCAACAAGATGTCTTGTGCAACTTGTCTCGCAACAAAATTGCAAGACAAGTTGCAAGGAAAATTGCCTAGTGTAACAGCACCTTTAGCAAGCTCGTTTTGTTCCCTTTTCTCAATGAATAGGCCGTTTGCATGATAACGTAATTTACTACCAAGACAAGAGTGCTTTGAGTGGTTTCTATTGTCTGGCACGTTTTACCAATTGTCTCTTTATTCCCAGAAGAGTAGAAAAATCTGATGATAACAAAGCATCTTTAAAAAGCATTCTGGTAGTGGCAGTAAGTGGCTATCCTGAAAATGTACTATTTGCCTGTCGGCCTCCTTCGATCAATCGACAGTGAATTATGTATAAACAAATTTAATCGATTCTTCAACAGTTGTTAATTACTTATTAAGGTTAAAAAAATATTGAAATTTGATGTAGAAAACGTGGCACGTCGCATATACGCATTTTCACACGTGCCTCGTGAATAGGACGTCAGAAAAATAACCATAGCTTAGTACGCACAAGAATACAAAAAGGATTTATGCCCGAAGGCTTTCTAACAGCAAGACAAAATAGCCATATTACCGTTCAGGAAGCCTGACGAGATGAAAAAGTTTTGATTGACTTGGTTAGTTTAGGACAAAGGTTCAAATGCTTGGCATTCTCAGCTATATGATTGCTGGAAGAACCGGAACAAGGGAGTTGCAGAACTGAGGGTTATTTGAAGCAGCAGCTGAAATTTTGGATTGTTCGGTTGACTCAAAGTTTTTCAACAAAATAAACGCCAGCTAGGTAAAAAAAGAAACATTTCACCTCATGACTTGATTTATTTTTTCAATTGGTATATCTGCAGGCATGTTTTTCTTTTTACGAATTAACTCTGTTTGAAGCCTGTTTTGCTTGCAACCACGAGCACAACGGGCGAGAAAACCCAGACGAAAGATGTCATCATCTTCATACAGAAGGACGTTTCAAGTTTCAGCCAATCAGCATCTCTGTTGTTTATCTACAGTAGCAAGCAATAACTACCGTGGAATAAGGTATAGTTAAGTGATTATAAGGTTCAAATACCTAGTGGCAATCGATAATACTACTTAAACATCGAATCTCTCTTTGAATATGAACACAGGCCAGCTTTTTGGCGTGTTTTCCAGTATCTTTTGAGCTGAAATCTTACAATCTTGATTCCAAGTTATCCACGAGAGTGTTTGGAGACTATTGTAAAGCACTAGGCTTTTTTAAAAATCCTACTCGGTGCTGACCTTGGCAATGGTTCAGTTTTAGAAGCCTAGATAAAACGAAGTTGATAAAGTGACCCTAAAATTTCCAGTGGCAAAATTATTTATATAATATTAGCCACATTAGTATCTCCTAGTGTTTTAAATATCCATCGTGATTGTCAACTGCAATCTAAAAGGACGCTGCCGTTCAACAAACACTTTGAGACTTCAGTGGCGGATCCAGGATCATTTCAAGGGGGGTGACTGGTACAAAGCCACAGTGCCTTTTAGACCTTACTTTGCCCTTTATTCTTGCTATTTTTTCATCTCCAAGGGGGGTGGCTAGCCACCCAATTCACCCCCCCTGGATCCGCCCTTGGACTTCTTGACGTTTGAGTGGAGCACTAATTCTAAAAAAGAAAATCTGATATGGAGCCGCTTTTCGACAATGGCAGCTTTAATTCAACGAGAGAGTTGATGACATTCACACCGACCACAAAAAAAGTAGATCTTGTTATTAATCTCACCATGTCGATGAAGCTTTTGATTAAAATCAATCGACTAAATTGATTAATAGATGAACTGTGTTCTAAATCCCTGGCTAATCTCATTTCAATATTAACAAACTATGATCGGAAATAGAAACAAGTATAGGGAAAAGGGGATGGATTTAGGGCAAGCAGGGCGCGCGCATCCCCCTGTCGAATCCCGAACAGAATGGTGCACCCCCCTAAAACATCCCGGGACTGCACCGCCCTCAAAAATCCTGATCTTCCCCTTGAACCACTTATAGTTTACGACAAAAATGCCATAACAATTTGAATGATTCATTTTCTCGTACAGCTAGAGTTTTCTTGCAGACAAAACCGGCAGTTAATTTATTTTGGATTTGTTTGTATTTGACATTGTTTTCATGCCTTCATCTTCTTTTATACCCGAAAATCTTTAAAAACGGCTCCCTGTTCTTGCTCTTGAGCTTTTCATGATCTTTCACTTCTCGAGAATTGTGATTTATTTGAAGAATCACAAACGTCAGAATATCCAAAAATAAATTGGAATTATAAAAGAAAAACAATCCACGTGTTCTGGATGACGTGGAACTTTACCAGACAAACTTTTCAAAACACATACCACAAGAGTACAAGGACAATGTTTATTCGTTTGCACGGACCCTCAGTGGCAAGTATTGACTGAGATGCTGAAAGGACAGGAAACCTTTGATCCCATGAATGTCAGTCAATATTAGTACAGGATTTGACTTCAAACAAGTCTCCGATGCAATTCCCATTATGCATGTCACAAAGAAGTGCAGTAAATTGGCAAGTCTGGTCTGGTCATATGTTAAATAATATCCCAAAAACTAAATGAGAAATAAAAGCGGCACTTTTAAATTAGGTGCACATTATTCTAGTCGGCTCTAATAAAATTGATAATATACAGAAAATACTAGGAAAACATCTTATCGCTGGAATATGGACGGTTCTTTATGTAATATATGTCTTCTGATAATCTTGCGATAACATCGATTGTCTCTGTAAGTGTCATTGCCGCTATTTAGTTGCGCGCGTACGGCAATCGAGGGAATCGCAAACAGGTTATGAACCTTTCATTCTTCAAATCGTTTCGATCCTTTTGACCTTGGAAGCAAGTTCAGCGCATAGTGTCGTGACAGACCTAGACAGTAAGAAAGATCCGGTATTACCAAGAAAAGCAGCTAAAATAGCCGAATGACTACTAAAATGGAGCAAGTCTAATTCAAAAGAGGATACTGATATAGTTCTAATTTTCAGCAAGGATTTTCTACTCCTCTTATTAATAAACGACATAGCTATTTCAATTAATGTTGTCGCCGAAAAAAGCCTAAAGGCTAAAGGCTTTCAACTATCTTTTGTTTACTAACAAACTTCGCTGAAGGCTAGGCTAAGAAATTAAGGAATATGTGACCAAGTTTTAGAATTTGCACTCATAGAGTGAGTTTCTTATTGTAATGATGTCACTGTGAGAAAACAAAATTCATGATTCCGCTCTCAAAGCTTTAGGCTTTAGGCTTTTTTTCAGCGACATTGTTAATTAAATTAGCTATATAAGCAAGGTCTTACTGAGAATAATTCACTGGTGTTTGCTAGTTTCCCTGAAGTTCTGGATTATGTGCTCTTGTCGGTATTGAATAGAGTACGATCGTTGAGCTTTCGGAAATCAAAAGTAAGAAACGAGATCAAAATGCCGCCGCTTAGTACATTTCGACGCTTCCCAAAATTGCAAGAAATTTACTTTCCACGAATGTCAGTCTTTTTCTGAGTTGCTTCTTTTTGTTTCATTACTGTATTTACATCCTGCTTTTCGGAAAAATGGGTCCTTTGAACTCAGAACATAAACATTTCTTTCTTTTATTAAGAAATGGTTTTAAAAAAATTTAAATCATGATCTCAGAGAAATGACTACTAGGGGATGGGCCATTAGGAAAGGAGACGCAAAACTTGAATTTTGCTCAAAATTACGCCATAACAGGCCATCTAAATGAAATCAGACTGAATGCGGAGGGGTCTCATCACCCGAACCCTGATCTTTTTGCTTAATAGAACCTTTCATTGTCCATGATCAATATCGTCAACGAACGTAATAGATATCCATCTCCAAACGTGATGATTTACGACTAAAAGGTATGCTGGGACTGGGCTGGAAATCCGACACGTTTCCTATTATGCTGTACATCAGCTTGCTATTTATATGCAGCCCTTCTATTTCCGTAACGCCTCGGTATAAAAGCTCAGGAGCATAATCGATATCCCCAGAAGTTTGGTGGGCGCCGTATGAATCGCACGGACATCGCTAGCGCTAAGCGGGCCAAAAAGAGAGAACTCACTTTTATTGTGCGAGTGCCTCTGCTTTTGTTTGACTTGGCTTATCAAAAGCTGAAGAAAATGAAAGGAGATCTGATGAGGTTTTGGGGGGTTTTGAGTGGAAAACCTTCAAAGCCACGACAGCCGAGATTAAGATCCACGTCTCTGCCTCGAGTAACATCGTACGGACTAATAGGTTTTGGGACGTATGAGTACATTCCGAAAAAGGACCGATTGTGTTCTCCTTTGTGGTACGATTATGATGTTGGGAAGTTGAGTAATACTTTTCCAAGAAGAACGAAGCAAAAGAGGCGACCGAATATTTCTGGAAGAGAGCGAAGTCTTTCGGTTAGTGTCGAGGTTAAGAACAATTCTGGACCAGGTAATATGGTCCAACCTAGGAGAAGCTCTACTACGAAACATTTTCAGGTCGATATCGACGAAACGATCAAAGAAGATGACGTTTTGGACATCGATGAGCTAAAGCGTGTTTTAACCTCGTTTCATGAAGTAGACGAAAAAGAAAACCATGGAACAATGACAACAGATTTGTGCTCAACTGATCTGTGAGGATAACCATGATCTGGGGCTGCGGTCAAAAATAGATGAGTAAACATGGCTGTCTCGTGACAGAGAACCTCATTAGCCAACTACTCAAGATGCCTATAGTGTCAACGATCTCTTGCAGTCACGAAAAGCCTGAATCGTGTCTTTTTTGTCCCAAAATCAACTGAAAGACCTTGAGTTCTTCTTTACAGGGGACGGAAATAGACTAGTTGGGCTATTGCTTGAGCCATCCAGCACCAATATTTTCTCCCAAAATAACCGATCAAGTCCAGCTGAGTCACAGGTATTCTACGGACATTGTTCATAAAAGTCATTATCGTTAGACGGGATATCAATCACGTAAAGGTACGCCTTCAAAGAACTGGAACTTTCTCGATTTCTGAACTATCAGCGTCATCAGTTTGGTGGCTTAAAATATCAACAGAAAAAGAGGTTTATTGGAGAGTATCATCTTTCTACTTGTAAGAAAGTAAACTACAAAAATGTGAAGAGCTATTCAGTCCTTAATGACTTAATAATCCATCGTAAAGGAATCAAAGCAAGGCAGAAGTGCGAGCTGATGCTTAGACTCTGTAAAACGTTCATTGACTGAAGCAAGTCACTAAATTTGAGTCAAAATATTGAACAATAATTTCGATGCTGGACATTCGATCCTTTCATTCCAATTCCGATGTTGTAAATCGAAAACTTCCAGTGCTTCAACTAGCTTTTTATTTACCATCATGTAGCGGTTAGTAGCTAGGTTTTGGCAGTAATTGTACACATATAAAAACAATAAAAAGAAGCAATCTTCAACTTCGTATAAAAAGCTAGCCTCTTGAATTAAAACGACATTAATTTTCACTGTATTTATTTATGTATTTATTACGGTCGTAAATATAAGTATGTTTATCACACAAATGATATCTCTTCACTGATACGTACTTGTTACCTACGGATAGACCCCTTCCTAGAGATGTCTAGAATAAAATGACTATTGTTAGATACTATTCAGATACTTTTGGTTTTCTTTTGAATTTGAGTTTGTTGTTGCTGTTATTGTTTTCCCCTTATTTTCCTTTTCCTTTTCCTTTTTCTGCCTTTTTTCAATTAAACACAAAACATGAGTAACAGATCGGTGGATATTTTCTTAGCAGTAACGCGTATTTTCCCAAATCAGGTTTGTTCTTTGAGCTGTAGAACTTAAACTGTCAAATTATAAACGCTGCTTAGAGCCGGTTTCCCTTGGCGTATTTGTTCGACTTTTTGGTACAATTTCTAGATGATGCGTCGTTTGGCATGGCAAAAGATGTGCTTTAAATAGCTGTACAATATATTACATGGAACTTTTATTTCCCATATGTGTCTGTAGTGGTGTTTACTGAATTGCCTCAATTGTTTTTTAAGGCTTGATTTTTTCTTCCTGTGTCTCGTTCCGACGAATGCTTTTGGAGCCAGGATGTCTATTGTAAAGCGAGACCCAATTGAACCCAACCCCAGACACAATTCCATCGACTTTGAAAATCTTCAAACATGATGCCATTCCGGTTTCCCTTATGTAATCTTACTTCTTAACCCGTTTGTCAGTGACCAACCGATTGCGGATATTTGGACGCATAAGTTTTCTTTAATTTGGCGTGAGTAAATTCTTAAGGAGATGCTGCAGTTGTATATATAACTGATAACACTGAGATTTTTCCGTTGGAGTAATAACACTGGCCTCGTTTGTCTAATGGCTTTGACCTTTTCTTGGCAGTTACCCAGCGTTTGGATGGTGGGAGAAGGGATAAAGTATCATTAATGTCTTCGGATTAGTGGACGACAGACAACAATCAAAATCCCATCCACTTGTTCTTAGAAAATATCCTAGAAATTTTTCAAAGGAAAAAAGTGGCTAACCCGGACTGTTCCATATCCTAAATGGTAGTCATGAGTAACAAAGTATAAACCTGACTGATTGTGATTGGAGTCGCTGATAAGGGCTTCTCTTAATAAGGGCTTTGCTTCTTCACTTGAAAAACGTTATGTAACGTCAAAGAACTGCACGTGCCTAGTTTTGCAGGGATGGCTCAAAAACGTCGAATTAAACTTCTTTTTGAATTTCTTGGAATGCTGTTTTGGTTTTAATTGAGTTATACATAATAATAAATTTTAATTTTTAATACTTATAACGCTTATAACTCACAATCAAAAGTGTATATTATTAGTAATTCCCCCGGTAGCGGCTTTCCAGGGGTTGGGAGAGGCGCTAGGCGAAGGTCAAGCCATAGGATCGGAACCAACAGAGCCAACCGGTTTGCGTGATGAGTTTTTCTTTTTCTCAAATCAACAAAAAGTCAAAGTACTGAGCTACCCAGCTAGACTAGGTTAGATCCTTCAATTTGAATTGCTTTACTTATAACACTGTAGTTAGTAGGCAAACTTAGTATTAATTTGGGACTCCCATACACAATGTTTAAATTGCTCCTTTTCGTATCATTCATTAATGAACAAGCTGGTCAACTTGCCTAATGTAGGAATTCATTTATCTACCTTTTTTTCTGGATAAATGTTTCACAGATAGCAATACTGAGGCACTTTAATTTGAGGAACATTTAGGATCTTGGTGCAATGTTCTTTCAGTCGAATACACACTGATTTTTTAACTCTTTTTCTCATAACCAACAACCAGTTAATCGCCTGAACGTAGCTAAAGATATCTATTTTTTCCAGTCACTTGTTACACTGTTGATGAACTTGCCAATGAGACATCCAAACACTCGAAGGGCAGGCGTCGTTGCATAAGTGCTTCTAGGAAGCAATTACATAACTTCACTCGTGCCTTCTCAAGACGAAACTTCATATGTTAAAAGGTTTTCTAATCGGGTAATTGAATGACTGAAACCTACCAAGGGAGATTATGTAACCAGCTTCGAAGTTCAGTTCAGTTTTAATATGTGTTTGACTTGTTGTAGATCGGCATACAAGACCTTTCAAGTTTATTACATAACCGCTCACACATCCCTGGACCACGCGACTCACGAAAAAAGGTTAGATGCCACCTCTAACAAGCGCGCACCTTGTTAGAAACGCGAGTCAAATCTTATGACGACTTGTTTATTGGGGATGATTATCGTTTGAACTTGTTATAAAGTCAGTTGATGCAGTTTTTTAAAGTTCAAACAAGTCGTACCCAAATTATAGTCGATACGTAGCTAGAGTCACCGAAAGCCGCAAAACTGATACCACGTGCATTGTAAAGTACTTGAGATTTGTTATGTAACGTTACAGACTGTTATGATTTATCAATACAATTTTTCAACCTGTGAACTCTACGTACTGAGTGAGTTAGATGTCCTGTCAGTTCATCACAAGCACTACATATAATCCCCACTAAGCTGATGTTTGTAGTTATCTTCGTCGTCGTACAAGACCTTATGGTGAGTTAATTACATGACCTCACGCTTCCCTGGATAACCACGCGATCGTGAAAAGAGTTTTTCTTACGTTTTTACTTACAAGCGCGCAAGTTGTTAGAAAGGCGAGTCAAATCATATGACTTTATTGGGGATGATTACCGTTTGAACTTGTTATAAAGTCACTGAGTTGTTGCGGTTACATTTAGTGTAGTTTTTTTAAAGTTCAAGCAAGTTGTACTCTTAAAATTGTAGTCGATACGTAGAGTTACCAGGAGCCGCAAACTGATACCACGTGCATTGTAAAGTGCTTGAGAATACTTGAGGGTATTGAGATTGACTCATGTTATGTAACGTTACAGATTGAATTACTGTTATGATTTATAAATACAATTTTTCAACCTGTGAACTCTACGTACTGAGTGAGTTAAATGTCCTGTTAATCCAACACAGCATATATACATATATCACCACTAAACATGTTGTCGTTATTTTGATCGTCTGGTACTATACATTTTCTTTTGCTTTTAATTTTTGAGTTCAAGTTAGTCACGTGCCATTTCGATTGGCAAGAATTAATCACCGTTTTAACTCAGTTTAACGTCAATTACCACTTGCTTACAAAAGTCAGTTCTTGATTTTTGAAAAAATTCAGTTCAAATAACCCAAGACAATAAATCATGCCAGAGCTTCAATGTATTTTTCTTTTCGTATTTTAAGAAACAGTCTTAGTCTAGGAATGTCACGTGATCTGAAATGGGAAAACAATACTAAAAAGGTACATTGAGATTGCAAGTCTTCCAAAAAAGTGAAAACGACAACAAAAAAGACAAATGTTGGTTTTATGTAGCATAACTAAGACCACAAGACCGGTTAATAGTAAAAGTGGTATATATATATATATATATATATTACCCTGGTCCCTGAGGCACGGCGCGCGGAGAGGAATTAAAGGATCACCGATACCAGAAGTTTTCTTTCGTCTCCACAAGTCGCGCCTACCGCGTCACCTTTCTCACGATAAAGATAAAGGAAAGAAAACGTCTGGGACTAGGGTTATTAAGTATCGGCTTAAATAAGCCATTTTAATTTGTTCGCAAATTAACATCTTGGACTGGCTGATTTGGTTTAAAAGGTCAGGGTTATTTTTGGAAAAAGTATAATATGATATTAGAAAAACCTTTCCTATATTCTTGAATAATGGAATAATGACTAACATGTTATAGGTACCCCGGTTTTAAAAAATGAAAGATCTTGCGTCATCTTGTGCCAACCACAGATCAATCTATCGTCATTGGGATTTGGGAGGATTTGTCATCAAAGGATTGCTCCAGACTCAGAAGGTGTATGAAGCGCTAAATAGAGCTGATTTCGTATGAGTGGTATACGGCATATTCATGGCCGTACCGTAGATGTATGAGTGGTATACGGCATTTACCGTAGCTGTATTGGTGGTATACGGCATATTCATAGCCGTACCGTAGCTGTATGGGTGGTATACGGCATATTCATAGCCGTACCGTAACTGTACCGTACTTTACCGTAGCCATAACTCCGCGTTTTGGACGATTAACACAAAAACAATGGGAAGCCGTTTCAGTGTTACTGCATACCGTACCGTGTACGTGTGCTGTAAGTCAGTTTTGTATGTTCCCCATTCGTACGAAAAGTACTCTATCAGTGGCCTGCAAAAGGACATCAAATTTTACATTTTTGTAATCATCATTGATTAGCTCAGTTATTCTTTTTAACGATTTTAATAGAGTCTGCTGCATTGCCGGGTTTCAGGTCGAGAGGGGCTGGGTACGAGTTCTTAAATTGTGATGATGACAACACAAAACTCATATAGCCAGAAAGAGCACATCGAGCTTTACAAAATTCCGACGTTTGGTGTTAATCGGATCAATATTGATGACTTTACAGCCATTCAAAAAGGCTAGAATTTACCAAGAAATGTCTGGTGTCCGGACACAGCAACAACAACAACGACAGCAGCAACAACGACGGCAGCAACAACGACGGCAGCAACAACGACGGCAGCAACAACGACGGCAGCAACAACGACGGCAGCAACAACGACGGC